>JAQQAE010014383.1:0-12407 GCA_029823295.1 Pseudamia nigra
GATTTTATAACTGTTTTGTATCTGCTGCTGCCTATCTTGGCCAGGACTCCCTTGGAAAAGAGGTTTTTAATCTCAACAGGATCTTTCCTGGTTAAATAAAGGTTGAATAAAAAAAAATAAACAGATGCAGTGACAATACAATATTGATACTGTTGATTGTAATTAATTCCTCAGACAAGCTGCTTGTAAACAAGTAAAACAGGTAAATGCTTGGGGCCCAAGGGCATTTGGGGTCCCCTGAAGACTGATGAGTTTCCTGTGTGTAATGGAGGGAGGGAGATAATTTAGTGGTGGGAAAATAAACACAACACTCCAACAATAAACAAAATGAAAAGTAATTATTTTATAACCATTTTTTGCTATATACAGTATCATCAAAATTTACAAACTACATATTGACAGTTGACTATTACAGAAATGTACTTTCACAGCCGTTATAATGGTGACATAACAGGAACACTTACAAAAGTCATAAACAGAAACCACTGAACATGTTCTTTCCATGGATGCATTCAACTGGCATAGTTACCTCGAAATAAAGTAAATTTGCACATTTTACATATTGTTGTGATGTAATAAATATTTGGAGATGCTCTTTTCTCAGCTCAACAGATGAGAATCACTGAATGTTGAAGTTTCCCATCACTACAAAATACATCACTTCTATTGAGTAATGTTACATCTACTCTTTTCATTTAAATCTTACCAGTTTTCGAGTGCTTCTCTGTGCTCTTTCAAAACACCTGGAGTAGTCAAGCTCCTTTGGTTGCATGAAAATTCCAATAATCTTTCACAATTAAATCAATGTGAAGCAGATCCCATTTTATGGCTATTTTCCCATCCAGATGATAAGAAAACACAAAAATGTATCTGTACCATTGTAAGGCAAGGCAAGGGAATTTTATTTTTATAGCACATTTCATACACAAGACTAGCTCAATGTGCTTTACAAAAAAAAATGACAATTTAAAACAATTTAATTTGATGCATTAAAAATAAAATGAATACAATAAAAACAATGTACAGAAACAGAGAAAAAAGAAAACAGAAACTAGAAAATGAATAGCACTGTTTCCAGAACAAACAGTGCAAATAAAATGTTTAAAATGTCAGTGTTTAAAGAGCTCACCCATAAGTACATGAGAAGAGGAAAATTTTTTTACCTGGATTTAAAAATGCTGTATGAACATTTGGTGCTGAGCCCAGTTTTCTTGGTAGCGTGAGCAACATAACAGCTAGATGCTGCTTCACCATGTTTGCTTTGAACTCTGGTTTCTACTATCTGACCTGAGTCTGTAGATCTCAGAACTCTACTGGGTTTATATTTTATTAACATGTCATTATCGTACTGTGGATAAAAACCATTCTGTCTATAGACCAGTGGCAGAACTTTGACATCTATTCTATGTCTGCCTGGGAGCAAAGGTAAAGTCTTTTGAACTGGAGTCATGTGTTCTGATGTGTTTGTTCTGGTCAATGCATAAGCTGCAGCGTTCTGAATGAGCTGTTGCTGTTTCATGTTCTTTTGGGGGAGTCCAGTCACAAGACCATTATAGTAGTCGAGTCTGCTGGAAATGAATGCACGAATCAGCTTGTCCTGGTCTTTAGTGGTCATGAATCCTTTAACTCTGGATATGTTCTTAGGCTGGTAGCGAACGGTTTTGGTGATTGACTCGATTTGGCTGCTGAAGATCAGATCTGAGTTTACCAGCACCCCGAGGTTTCAGACTTGGTTTTTAGAGACAGTGACTCAAGGTATTCACTAGCAGCAGTACTTTTCCCTTTGTTGCCCAAAACAGTTATCTCAGTTTTGTCATGATTTAATTGAAGGAAATTTTGGTTCATCCAATTCTTTACTTGCTCTAAACAATGACACAATGATTCTATTGGGCTGTAGTCGTCTGGGGACAGTGCTTATTGTATTTGTGTATCATCAGCATAATTATGATAGCTAACATTAGATTTCTGGTGAGTTTGACCCAAAGGCAGCATACTGTATGTAGGCTGAACAGAAGGGGTCCAAGAACTGACCCCTGAGGAACTCCATATGTCATGGCCATTCAACTGGAGTCATTAATTCCAGTGGTCACAAACACAAGAACTGAAGCTTTGCCTGAGTCAGTGTTTAACCTTATGTCATTTAACATTCTAAGAGCCGTTTCTGTGATGAGGTCAGAAACTTGAATGAAATTTGCCAAAAAGTCCACGAAAATTCAAGAAATTGCTGTGTTGATTGAAAACCACTTTCTAGACAATCTTGGCTATAAAAGGAAGATTTTGATGGTTTAATCTGCTGAACTGTTTGCTCTAAAGTTTTTAGGTCAACTGTATTAAATTCTGGCATAGCAGTTGAGTTATTTCTGTGTGGTTTTACTGTTTCCTTCATTTTATTGGATTGCTGTTTTGTGGTAATATTTAATCTTATGGATTGCATTTTTTTCACTAAAAAAGCAAACGCCATCGCACTTTTATGCTCAGAGGAGTTCTGAAGCTATCTGATTAGAGGGGGCTGTAAGCTTATCAACCATAGCAAACAGAGTGGAAGTATTATTGATGTTATAAAACCGATGCCAGATCAAACATGCGAATCATTGGTATTTCGCTGTGGCGACCCCTGAGGGGAGCAGCCGAAAGGAGAAGAAGAAGAAGAAGATACTAATGAATAATTTCAGAAAAATGATCCTGTCTGGCCCTGAATAATTCCTGGTTAAAATGACTAAGACTTTGTTTGTAGAGGTCAAGGCTATTCACATACTAGTGTACCTGCGAGCGATGAATTTGCATGTCCAGTTGGACCCTAAATTAACATTTTTGTTATATGTATGTTAAAAATTATGCAATGTTGCATGCAGCATACTTGTGAAGTATGAATTTGTGCTAATGATAGCTACTGATGCACTCTCTTGTTGCTGTAGAAAAGCAGAACAGCAGTATTAACTCTCCTACTCTGTTGAAAAAATTGTTACCATTAAGGGGCAAAAGTGTCCTCTTCAAAAACACCATAAAAATAGTATATACTGTATACAGTATATAGCTTCTGTCCTGATCATAAATACCAAATATTAAGTTGATTTCAGAATATTAACCCTTTATATGCCATTGTTTGTGATAGACAAAATGGCCTTTAAAAAACACACTAAAATTGAAATATTTTCAACATTCTGAATGCAAAGTGTATTTTTCTGGGGGGAATTATTACAATCTTGGATATATCAATGATTACCAACAATACTGATTTTGATGAAATTTCAGTTTTCTTTGCAGTGTCAGATTAAAAAAAAAGTTTGTTACCATTAAGGGACAAAAATATCCTCAAAAAATGCCATAAAATAGTATATATTAATATTTTTCTACTTTTTTTTACATAAATCTTTTAATATTTTAATCAAGATGCCAAATATTTAATTAATTTCTGAATTTCTCTACCTAGTCTACCTACTGGACTCAAACCACCACACTTTCAGTTTATAAACCAAATGCTCCACTTACTGACAATTTTGCCAAAGTCTAGCTTTATGATTTTGCCAAAGACCACCATCAAAAACCCAGGAAGTTGGTCTGAAAGTATCTAAACAGCATCAGGAAGCATTATATCAGAGCCAGGCAATCATACACAGCAACTTCTGTGTACTGTACCTTCCATGGTTTGCATACACTGAAAAAACTGTGCATGGCGGTTTGCCCATTTTACAGAAATAAAATAAGTCTATGCAACACAATTCATTGTTGTTCCTCCGTGTGTCACAATTTAATCAACTGACCTTATTTTTTTAAAGGTTGATAAAATGTGTTTGCATCATGTTGATTCCCTGTAAAGTGATCACATCAGATCAACAAATGGGGCTTTTTAACATCAGAACACTCACAAGAATTGTCAACATGTGAACAAGGATGTGCAGCTAGATTGTAACATTTATTTGTTTGTTTCTTACTGTTTCTTTTAATCAGACTAAGTAGACATAGAACATGTTTCTTTTTACCTTGACATGCTTCGACACCTGGGATTCCTTCCTCCAGAGACCACCGGACGGCGGGGGCCACGGCCAGCCTGGTGGATCCATCAGCTCCGTCAGGCTGGAAAATCAGCTGATAAACGACACATCACAGACATCAGATGACAGTTCTGAAGAAGACTCCAAACATGTCAAGGTCAAAAGAATCATCTCTGCCTGTATATTATCTCATTAAAGAAACAGCAAGAAATATCATTGTACAAAGAAGACAAAATTAACCTACTTGAGTGTTTGTTTTGTTGTCTTTCACTGTGTAAATTGTTATGTTGTGTCATACAAAACAAAGTTAAATTTGTGGTTAAAAATTCCATTTTTCTGCTACTGCACATCTTCTTCCTTTACACTTTACAATAGAAAGCATCTAAACTCAGTTCATAGTTAGGAGGTGGCAGTAGCACAGGAGGTAGAACGGCTCATCCAATAAACACAGGCTTGGTGGCTCGAAACCCACAAGACACCGTGGCTTCAGTGTCAGCAACACGGATGTATGAATGTAAATAAATGTTTGGTGGTGGTCAGCGAGGCTGTTGACTGTGGAGTGAATGGATAATGGATTCAGTACACAGCTGCCTGCTTTGATGATCTTACTTTTACAGTAGGTTACATTAATACATTTATGAACTGTGCCTGAAATAAATATTGATAAAAAAAATCTGTACATAAAATAAATGATAAAAACTGAAACATTACATGTTGTATCTGAAGCCAGGAACACAATCCTGTATTTCTTTTTTTTTCAAGCTTTATTTCTTATGGTGCCAGTTAAAGGGTTTAGAGTAGAAGTATTGTGTATAGCTCCAGAATAAATTTAAAATACACCAAAGGAAAACACAATGCTTGATGCAGAACACTTCATATGTGTGATGCACGATTTAGTCAGTCTTTCTATTGCCCATAGCCTTTTATCAAGCTTTGTACCAACACTGTAGAAAGATTGAATTCCTGTACCAGAGGCAGCAGCTTTGTTAGAGTGAAAATAGGGTTTTCAAAAGCAGAAGCCATCCTGTATCAAAGTTAACACCCAGGGGTGTGCTCACTTCCTCTGATTTCAGAACAACCCAACAGGAAAAGGACGGGTAATGGAGCCACACACCATTAGCCAGCACAAACTGAATCCATCTCCATCATCACAGCCAGACAGAAGAACGACACGTCTGCTGCACTAAGAAGTCACCTTTGTCATTAGAAAGGATTGACTGGAGTCTTTAAATCTGCATTTCTACTTGGAGAAAAAGTTTGTTAATCTGACCCTCCTCGTTTTCTATGTTCCATATATTTTCCTTGTTGAAGTGTCAGCCTTATTTTGCAGATTTGTATGTTGTTGGAATACTGTTGTATTTTCTGGCATTTTACTTTTCTATGTATGAACAGATATGAACCCTTTCGTGCATTAATTGTTAAAAAAAAACCAGGGGATATGAGAATTTCAGCCATCTGGTACTTCAAAAGAATCTTTAAAATGAGGTCACTTATTTTGAGTATGTAGTAGTTGACAATGGTTAAATTATGTCCATATCAGTTTAGTGAAATATAACCATAATATATATATAGTTACTATTTGATCATGTTTAAAAATAGAATCACGAATCATCTGTGCAATTTGTGTAGTATATTTTGTTTTGCAGTAGTATATACAATGCCAAATAGTGCTTAATATTGCACACTAACGCATTTTCTTGGATGTTTTATTTTGTTTTTGTTCATTTTTCTCCTTTTTACATCCAATTTGGTTAATTTTGTTGATTGTTTTGTTTATTTTGCTTCTTGCTTTGATCAGTTCACTTCAGTTCTCTTCTGATTTTGTTATTTTTATTCATTTTCCTCACAACTTTGTACCTCTTGCTTCGTATGTTGCTCCATTTTCTTGATTATTTTGTTAATTGTTCTTTCATCGTTCCTAACTTTACAACTTCTTTATCATTTTGCTCATTTTGTTTATTTTTCTTCTTATTTTGTTCATTTTGCATCTAATTCTGTTCATTTTATTGAATGGTTTGATCATTTTGCTTATTATTCTGTTCACTTTTTCTTAATATTTAATACTTTTGTTCATTTTGTCTGATTTTGTTGACTTTATTAATTTTCATCACTATTTTGTTCCTTTTGTTTCTTGTGTTTCTCTTTTCCTGATAATGTTGTTCATTTTAAGCCAAAATACTCACAGATTTATTGCATTTTGCTTTTGAAATTACTATGAATTTGATGTCATCCTCTTCCGGTCAGTATAGTGGACACTATACATGACAGGGTTAAAACTGGTTGAAGGGACTAAGGTGAAAATTCAGTAAAAGATATAACCCACTCTTAAGATATTTTATACAAATACCAATGCTCCATACAGACACCATTTTTAAAATTTTCCAGTGCCGTTAATGCAACCTGGAAGACCTGCTTCACATTTGTTTGATAATCCGATGCAGACAGGTTACAGTTTAAGCATAAAATCTCTTGGTTATATTTAAAGAAAAAGACTCAGGGAGGTATCAACAGAAAATCCTGAACAGTTTTGTTGCATCATCATAACCACCATATCCACCTCCTCCTAAATATTTGTCCTATTTAACCACCTCAGTCTCAAATGTCCTGCACAGTGTGTTAACTGTAGGTGGAAAAATGAAACAGGCTTTTATATTGCATGCAAGAAAAGTAAAGCTGTATGTAATCCATTGAGAATAGGTTGAAGGATAATAGAGCCTGAGAGCAAAAAAAGGAGAATGGTTGAATAAATTAGCATTGATGAATGTTAAATGGTAATAATTAATTTTATTCAGTATTTTATGAATCATATTTAAAATGTTTTTCCCTGCTGATATATGTAAACCACATCCGTACCTATGCCCTGAGAGCATTGGGGTTAGATGTTCATTGAGACAGTGTGCAAAGTGTTGTTCTACTGAAACTGCAATGCGTGTAATAGCCTTGTTATTAAGTTCACAGAGGTTGGGTGTGGGAAAACCTATTATTTTTGCAGCAGTGTTGGGCACCTTTATGAGTCTGGTCCAATTTTTGATAGAGAGCATGTTGAGAAAACAGGAGGACCAGTACAACTGGCTGATGCTCATTGAAATCCTACAAGAAACATCATTAGCTAAACAATACATAAATACACATTGTAATTAATATATTTATAATAATGCATTTACATAATTCAAATCATTAATGGATGATACAAGTAGATACGAATTTCTACTTGATAACAAGAATTTAATAACAAGAATTTAAAAGTACTGATCAGTGTTTTTGAATGTCAACAAGCCATTTCTTAGCATTATACTTAAATAACAAGCTGAATTAAATTAAATTGAACTGAATTGAATAAAAGTTATTTATTCCTTTTCAGGGAAATTCATTAATAAAATTATGATGACTGAGTTCCAGGCAATTTACTTAATGCAATTTTAAAAATGTGTACTGTATACATAGTGGCTCTAAGAAGCACAACAGCAAACAATTCATCACACCACTTAATACATATATAGGAATGAATAGGAATTTAATACATAGGAATGTATGTATATTTTCAAACAGAATGACTTTAACCAGACAAAAAAGTTAAATATATTGTGCTCATGCCTACAACAAAATACAAGTCAAAGTAAATATTTTAAACTGCTATTTTCCATACTGTCTGAACTGTTTTAATTTGGGGTTGTAGTTTCCAAGCCCACTTTTTTTAACAAGTCTGTTGATCTTCTACTGTGTCTGAACTGCACGGGGGTGGCTGGACAGCGTTGTGACTAGTTTCAGTTTCAGTTGTGTTTGTCTTCGCTGTCCTCTGTTGCTGCCTGCCAGTAACCCACTCATCCTCTGCTGCTTATCTGTGCTGCCAGATAACAGTCAAATGCAGCAATTTAGCCATTCAATGAACAACGACCTCTGGGAAACAGGGATCCATTTTTATTTTGCAAGTTCAATTTGCTCTTTATTGTCAGCATGACAAGGGGTGTCGTTTTGAGACACTATTGCAGTCATAATACCTGAGACGAGAGACTGTGAAGACATGACATGGACACAGGGGACACACAAACTGAAGATTAAAACATACTGTCTTTTATGTCTTCATTTGATTTGAAGGAGCAATTGGCAGAGTGTGATAAAAAAGAAAGTGAAATTGGAGAAGCAGTGAGCTTCTAAAAGCTACCGGTGGTAGATGGGTTTTTAATATAATTGATCCAGTGGGAGCAATTTATAAACACCCGAATTATCTGCTTTATTGGAAAAACAGACTCTGTACAATTTGAAGTTAATCTTTTTTTCTTTTACAAGTTATATTGCTTCTTGCAGTGTTATGATTTCAACATACAGATAGCAGACAGGACAGTGGTGTTCTCTGTCTTGTCAGGAGTGTCAGCTGACTCATTATACCGTGATGCTGTGAGCACAGACAGGTTCTTCCACTTTCTTCAAGGATTGTTGAGAAAAAGGAAGATAAGCAACTGGATGCTTATCCTTTTGTACCAAATGTATTCCTTAATCTAACAACAACCCTTTAGCCCTTTAAACTGCCTTTGAAAAACAAGGTCTGGCCAAACAAACAGGATTTAGTGAACAAGGTGCTGCAAATTACCCAATTTTGTGCAACAGTGCTCCAAAGAAACAATCCCCCAGGGGCTTGGTTTAGACTGAAATGTGGGCTGGAATACACATGTGTACCTTCAGCTGCATGTGCTCTATATCCCTGTTGCTATTTGTGTGTATTTGCATACATGATTATGCCAAGATTGCGTGTTGTACAAAGTGATGCTGTAAGCGTTTTGGCTCACAACAGGCCCCATCTCATCTCTATAAACACCATGTGACGTGACCTCATCAGCTGAGAGGACACCCTCTGGATGAGCTTGCAGACTTTAATGACATGCTTAGATTTTCTGCTTGCACTTGCACGCGTGATGTGTTGAACTTCAGGGTAACACTTAACAAGGTGGATGACTTCAGGCTTCACCACAGACGACTCACATGGTGTCAGATGTTTTTATGTACAAGACTGTACATGTTTCCACTTAGGAACAGGTTAGATGTGCTTGCCTTGTGACCTTAAATAAGGTTTATGAATGTTGTTTAAAAAAAACAACAACAGTGTGTTAGATTTTTTTTGGAATACCATCAAGAGTTAGAATTCCCCTAATTTAGAAGGAACAACATAGAAATATACTGTACAAGTGGAGTTTTCAGGTATAGTTCATTTTCTCACAACTTTTAGATTTACTCCCTACGTTCTAACATAAAAACATCATCTGTATTTAATTCTTACATTTTCAAAACTCTAGTAGATATAATGATAAAGAAGTTTGGCTGGAAGACATGTGTCATATGGCTTTGAGTTCTGTTGCTGACACTGGAGCAAAGCCAGTGTACATTATTTTCACAATGTTGTTTTCTATTGATTTATCCCAAACGGCTGCTTTCACAGGCCTTGTAATTTAGATTTTTACTGTGGTAAAAAACCTGAGTCCTTGTTTACATGGACACATCTTCCCCTGCAACATTTTTTTTTAATTACCTGTGCCAAGGAGGTTTTGTTTTTGTCAGTGTTAGTTTATTGATTTATGTGTCTCTTTGTTTATCCGCAGCATAACTCAAAAAGTTATGAATGTAATTGGATAAAATTTTTCAGAAGGTCAGAAATGGCACAAGGACCAATCGTTTTGATTCTGAGAGTGATTCTTCACCATTGTGAGATTGGGCCGAACTCAACATTTGTCTACAAATAATACCTAGAAAATTTAGCCAAAAAACATAGAATAAACACGATAATAGATTCTATCAAACCAGAAAGTTTGACCCAGATATGGACAATAATCTGCATATAGTGATGCAGAATGCTTATACAGGGGTTGAGTAAAATAGCTACTGTAAGGTAGAAAATAAAGCTATAAACATGATGCTGACACCACACTGTGGTGGAAAGTCTGCTCATTCAGTAATGTGCCTACGAATTAGATGTATCTTCCAGATTTACAGAGCTAAATCCAGAAGAAAAACACCATTATTGAAATAATATTTTTCATACAGTATGCATGTATGTGATTCCAAATGCTAATGGTAGATTTTCATTGTCAAAGAATCCAATGATTTGGATCAAATAAATTTAAGAATATTACTTTTGGATGCAATAACATTATGGGGGATATGAGCATAAGTTTAAATGATAATGGTAAGTTTTCACTATGAGCTGCCTTGGCTGGGCTCTCTGAGTGCTTTCTTCTTTTTTATTATATTCAACATTGTACATTAATGCTAAGGACATCCAAACTGTTAAAGAACACATGTGGAATTATGTAATGAACAAAAAGTGATAAACAACCCAGAACATGTTTTATATTTTAGATTGTCCAAAGTTTGATGACAGCATTGCATTCTCTCATCAGATTCATGAAGCAGCCACCTGTTATGGCTTTCAGTTCACAGGTGTGCATGTGGGCGGGTACACAGTCAACAGCCCTGTGAGCACTACTACAGCTACTGTGCAAATCTATGTTATTGCAAGAAACAGTTTAGTAAAGAGGAAAGACAGTTTATCATTACTTGAAGAAATGAAGGTAAGTCAATCCAAAAAATCTCACAAACTTTGAGTGGCATAAGTGTGAATCAGAAACTTTCTGGGTGACTACTTTGTGCTTCTAGGGAGAGAAAGATTGTATCAAAGCCTGTTGTGACTACTTTGGGCAATCTAAATTATAAAATATGTTTTGTTTAATGCATAATTCCATTCATATGTGTTTTTACATGGTTTGGATGTGTTCAGTACTAATGTACAATGATAAAAATAAAGAAAGGAACACTGAAGGTGTGTTCAAACAGGTTTTGACAGGTGGTTTATCTGTACTTATATTGGCATAAAGAATGTGTGTACTTTTGTATTGACTGCTTTCATTTATGGGGCTCCCCCTGTAAAAATGACATCTGTTAAAAGGCAGAACTTGGGCCACACCAGTAAACAAACTCCAGTGAAATTTAGGGCAACATGAAAATGATTCTTTGGGATTATATAATTGCTGTTGTAGCTTTTGAACCACTCAAGGCTGTGACCTGAACATATGCTTTCTTAGAGCCTTTAAGCTCAGTTGAGCGGCTCCAGACTGTATTTGATGATATCAACATAAAAGTCTTGGCACCATGCAGTGTTTGGCACAGACTGAGCCTTTTCCATGGAAACATATCTAGTCCACACTGTCCAAGATAATGTGAATAACATATGTCAGGGTGTGTTTTCTCCTCTCTAATATGAGAATACAACAGGTCAAGCCAACATACTGTGTGCAGTGACGATGCATTTTTATTAAAAGATTAGAGAAGAAAAGGGAAGACGAATCCTACATTGTCTGAAAGGTTTTGTATTCTATGGTTAACAGCATTTGTGATTTATCCTCATATCGTATTATGTTTTTCAGCAAACAGGAAAAATAGTCTGGGCAGTCTTGGCATAAATAATCATTTGGCCTCTCAAAAGAACACAAGAGAGTTATTGCTGCACAAACTCTGGAAACAGATCAGACTATTTAGTCATTGAAGTCTATGCTGTTTGTTGTTGATTCATAAAGTAAGACGTCCAACTCAGTCTGTTATGGGGAAAAAAAACCAATCTATGGCAGTGATTATAATATACTGATTAAGTCTCTTAACCCTGAGATGCATAAGTGGGTCAAAAATGACCTGATGAGGTTATTTTCTTGCAGTATCTTTATAATGAAAAGTTGTTATCTTTTCATATTCCAGGTACTCCTCAAAAATGACCTTTTATACATTTTGCAGAACTATAGTTGTATTACTACCCCAAGCTTCCATAAGTGGGTCAAATATTCATTTACTCATCTCTTATGGAATTTCACGGAAACCTTTGAAAAAGTATGACTGTCAGGCAATGGTCCCTCTAAGCTGCGCGCTTGCGCAATCACACACTGCTTGCACACACTCAGCGCACAAGAAAATCTATGCAGCGCACAAAATAAAATTCAACAGAAACATATTAATTAGTATCTAATTTTAGAACTGATATAATCTAGTTAATTAGACCAATAATATTGTTTTCTGTACCATTTTGCAGCGTAACTCAATGAGCGACAGGTGTCCAGTCAATAATACGATACAGTTCACTTACGCTACGCAGCCAATCACAGCATTGACAGTGTTTGCCTACTGTATGTGCCCCGCCCATACACGCCGTGCAGGTTAGCTAGCTAACAACAGTGCAGTGGAATTAAGAGACGTAAATGCTAACCCGTTATCATGGCGAAACGAACGGGCAGCGACACATCCCCTCATCAAACTAAGGTAAAAAAGAAATGTAGTTCTTTTAAGATGGAATGGCTGTCGGAGTATGTGCAAATAGAAGAACAAGCGGTGAAACTGGGTGAGATTTTTTTCCTTTTTGAGTGAGAAAGGTCTACTCTGCAA
>JAQQAE010014384.1:0-12407 GCA_029823295.1 Pseudamia nigra
AACATAACACAACCCACAGACTATCAAAGTAAAACAGGAAACAGAACTCACAGAAAACAAAACCCCAGATCATGACAAAAATATTTAAGTTATTTACAGCTTAAACAGGTAATACTGCACTGAAATATTGCACATTATACTGCACAGTGGTGAGTTATATAACATTGAATATTGCGTATTGATTATGTAACATGAGAGCTACCAAGTGCTGCGATGGTGTCTTGTGGGGGGGGGCGGGGCACATTGTCCATCAGAGATCACAACTTCGCTATCATTCTCCTCCCTCCCACCTTCTCCACGGGGTCAAGGGGGCATCCCAGGACAGCGCTGGCCTTCTTAATCAGTCTGTCCAGTCTGTCCCCGTCTGCTGCTGAGATGCCGCTGACCTAGAAGACCACTCAAGAAAAAATAGCTGATGCCACAACAGAGTCAAAGAAGGTCTTAAGGAGTGTCCCCTGCACTCCAAAAGACCTCAGCCTCCTCAGCAGGTAGAGTCAGCTCTGACCCTTCGTATAGAGGGCACCACCTGATGTGTCCAGTCCAGTTTATTGTTCAGACGAACACCCACGTATTTGTAAGATGTCACCATCTCAATGTCCGTTCCCTGGATGTTCACTGGCTTTGGAGGGGAGTGTTGTCTCCGGTGGAAATCCACCACCAGTTCTTTAGTTTTCCCTACATTGCTCTGGAGGTGGTTCCGCAGGCACCAGTTCACAAATTATTGTTCTTCATGACCTTTTATCCCTATAAAGCCTGACCCAAGAAAAAATGAACAGAAATTCTATTTTTTTAATCTGAAGTCTTTATTCAGCCCTTTAACAAAAAGTAAAAGGAATAACCAAGCAAATAATTTGCATGTTTTTTATTTGTATCATACTGTATTTGATACATTGGGCATTACACATAATTCACCTAAACCAGGGGGCAAAATACAAGTAACAGATTGTATACAACAAGGTTTTGAGCAAGGTTTCTACTATATGGTGATGCAGTAGGTCTAAGAAATGTGTGTATCAAATATGATACAGGCGGCATTATATGGTTAGCAAATGTGCGCCAATAGTCTCTGCTGCTGTCGGAACCTGTTTCTGATTTGCAAGAGGTCGGTTAGTCTGCTGTTGCTCCTCTGGCCAAATTACACTGGTGCAAGCACACTGTTGCAGCCTGATGGAACTTTACTGCTCTTGCATCTTGTCTGGATTTTCATCCTGCCATGATCCCGGACAGGTTGCCCCGATGTAGGTATTCCTACACATGTCATTTTCCCTAAAGCTTTGACGCCTTTTCATAGGGTTGGGTGTGTTTGACAGAGGAAGTGTCATTTGGGATCGATTGCACAAAGGCATTGTGAGTTCTTTCCCAAAACGTGTGTTTTGCGGCTCACAATAATCAGTCAGATGTGACCAAATCCCACATGTTGGGAATTATCGTAAAGGCAACCATACATGCATTTATAGGAATAGTTTTATTAAATGATGGGGCCAAAAATAGAGTGGTGCATTATTAAACCCCCTGGATGAAGAGCAAATTAACCACATAAGCAGAAAATCAGACTACAGCTAAGTGTTTGTCTTGGTGCATCTTTTGCCCTGTTTTCATTGCATCTTTAAGGAAAATTTCATTGTGTTTTGTCTTTTGCACTGTTCCACCATTTGTATCATGTTTGTTTTGTGTCTTCTAAGACATTTACTTCCTTCGTATTGTATTGTCTTGTTTTTTTTTGTTTTTTCATATTCGGGATCATTTTTCTGGTTGTATCTTGTAACTATGTTGTATTTCACATTATTTTCATTGATTCTATTACAACTAAAAAAAAACATGTATTAGGTTAATTGTATGCCATAGTTGTGAATGCAAATGATCGTTTGTATAGTCATGAGGTCTCAGCCTCAAATTGTGAAGTACCTAGAGCTAATCAGTGATTATGATTGGCGCTATACAAATAGAATAGAATAGAATAGTATTTGTTTTTCATTCCATTTTTAACATTTGTCATGTTTCTTTTTTGTGTTTTTTCTTTGTTGCATTTTTTATATTGTTTTTGTCTTTCCTTTTTGTGCCATTTTTCTTTTGTTGGAACCTTAACATTTTTGTCATTGTGTGTTTTATCCTTTCATTTTTACCTTATGTTTTTTCCTGCTTTTTGTTGTGTACTGTCTTTTATACCATGTTCATCTTTTATTTGTTTTTGTCTTTTGGTGTTTTTCTTCTCATGTTAAAATATTTTTCTGTCTCACAGCAACTTTCCTGAGGTATTTGTCTTTTACATCATTTTCAATTTATTTTATTTTTCACAACCATACATAGTCTAGATTCTTCAGCATCCAATCAGGCCCAAAAATCAACAATCTAACCCAAACAAAGTTATGATTTATTTATTTTGTGATAAGTATATACGGTATATTGACATATAAAATGTTTATTGTGACGACATTTTTGGCCATAATACCCAATTCTACCTTCTTCTGCAGCAAACTCCTGGACCTTGACTGCACTGGCTTACACCAATTGTCTTTCTTTACAATTTATGTCAAAGCTCGTTGTATTCTGATACTATTGTTGATACAAAAATATCTCCCAGATAAGGTTACATTTGTTAGTGATGACTCTTTCCTGTCCTTCCTCATTATATCAAGCTGATTTTTACACCATGCGAGTCATCAACAAAGCAGCTTTCTTCCCTTACCCCCTGAAGGTTGTATACAGAAGTGATAGGGTGCTCATGAAAAACTAGATTATGTCCAGTTGTTGTTGCCTCTGGGTGGAATTACTGTGGACCTTGTTATAGTTTGGTTACAGAGAGCATTTTGAACTGCCAAGCTTGGCATTCAATTATACAACTTTGTAATGT
Organism: Pseudamia nigra; assembly: GCA_029823295.1. Classification (NCBI taxonomy): domain Eukaryota; kingdom Metazoa; phylum Chordata; class Actinopteri; order Kurtiformes; family Apogonidae; genus Pseudamia; species Pseudamia nigra. The sequence goes on from JAQQAE010014384.1 coordinate 2,852, forward strand.
ATGGCTCTCCAGTGTTTTCTCCCACTAACAGACAAATATGCAGTCATGCACGGATGGATTTGTCAAGAACTTCATGCATTTTTAAAACATATCAGGACATTGAGGGTTTTGTTATTTGGTTTGGAGATTTTTATGATAGTTTATTTTGCAGCAGCTGTCCTTTGTGACTCATGCAGATATGTGTACGCTGTAACAGGCCATCTGTCCAAAGAGAGGGTGTGTGTGCATCAAATAATGCTGTGGAGTCATTTTCACAGGTTTGGTACTGTATGTACATAGAGCATGCTGTAGGATACTACAGGCAAGTAAGAGACATACAAGGACGGATGCATCCATCCATCCAATCCAATTCCTGGATTTTGTGTTTGCGTAAAGGATCCTGTCACCTCCTGCCTATAAAGGAAAGGCAGAAAAAACAAAAGAAAATAAAGCAGAAAAATATGAAGATTCACTGTGTATGAAATTGTTGACATGGTTTTCAGCATACTGTATATTGGTAACAATTTTTCTAGTCTGTGTGGGCTGGAGTGGCATCATCAAAACAAAAAAGCTACTTCCAAAGGATTCAAGTTCAACAACATCCGACTCAAAAACAGCACATTTTAATACTTACTGTACCGGTAGTTTGAGCCCTGTTGAAAATAACCTGCTGGACTTTGTGCAGGAAAACGTTCAAATGAGAAACTTTCTGTAAATGCATTAGATTAACTGCTGTAAAAATGACTTAGCAAATGCCTTCCATTGACCTAAAACATTGTGGACTCACAGTGGGAGCATCATTGAATTCCAGCTATAGTGCAACCCACCTGAACACTCACAACTAGGTATTAAACTGCCTTTGTAATGGTCTTAAAACCTGCAGAAACCCTGAAACAGCTGTATCGGAAGCTAAATGTGTTTGACAGTAACTGTGTGCAGCACAAATTAACTTCCTCAAATTCCTCCTGACCTTGCACTTATTAACAGATTTTCTTTTCAGATTATATTTGTTTTTTCATTGCTTATTTTAACTTCTGAGCCAAGTGTAAATGCAAAACTCCGCCTTTCAGACTCTTTTGAAACTCCACTGTACTCCATGAAATGTTGCATTCAGAGATGAAATGCTTGTGAATATTTGGGATCCTTACATCCCATGGAGTTGATGCCGCACCGTTCAGAAGTATTGATCCACCTCTGCAAAACTGAAAACAACATTCCTGTCTGCTTTAAAAACTGTTTCCAATAATATGAGAGCGAGAGAACTGACATCTGCAGAGGATTCATCATCTCAAAGGCCAATGGTGAAAGATGTAACAGGATCAGCTCTGGCTCTAGCTCTGCAAAGCTGCACTACAGTATGTTTACTCAGAACAACATAGAGATAAAAGACTGTTAGAAATGAAGTTTATCGTACATTTTATACCTGCTCTACAGTTTCTATATTAACAAACAGCTACAAAACACAAATAATTAGTGCATCTGATCTAACTGTTGGCCAGTTTTGTTCACAGTTACATGGACCTGGGCTCTGCTGAACAGCTCTCCATCTGTTCCAGCGCGAGTCCAGGCTCCGCAAACTGTGGCTTTCTAAATGGCGCCCATCTGTTGCTACTCACAATCATTTCTCCTGATTACGACCCAGCATGCTCTCTGATGAATGTGAGGAACATGTCCTTGAGTGTTGTGGCTCCATATTTTGTATTTTGTTGGCTAGCAGCGGGTGTTTTCTTGTGTCGTCTCATCGTGAAGCTTTTTGTGCCCACATTACAACTGTGCATCTGTCACTACTGTGAAAGTTTTTGGTGCACGAAATGCAACTCCAACAAATTTCTTACTAGAAGCCAAGCAGATACCACAAGGGCTGGAAAATGATGCCAATATAGTGTCAAAACTCACATTTTCAAAATTTATAGCAGCCTTGAGCAACAATGTTATTCATTGTCTATACAGGTGAATATTTATATTGTATTAAGGTGTCTTAAGGTGAATTCCATGGCAGTGTTCTGTGATGTGATTTATAACTGACAACCAGCTTGCCTTCTGAGCTTCCTTTCTTTGAGAAATACCTTTTTTTCCTGATAGACAGGTTGGGGTTAAAACATTACACTAGCAAGACTAACACCTGGACCTTCACGTCTTATCTACTTTATCCAAATTTACCATTAATTTGGTGCTGTATTGACTCTCCTGGTTAAGACATTGCCCCACCAAAATCTGTCATATTCAACTGTCTATTTGTGAAAAAAAATCCCACTTTTCTGCGCCAAATTGGAGATTTTTTAAAATTACTTGCTAGAGTGAAGATAGATAGGAAAGACTTGGAGGAGAGAGTGGGGAGAGGCATGCAGCAAGGGGCCTTGAGTTGAAATCAAACCCTGCTGCGATAGGCCTGAGCCACATCGTTGCTCCCAGGTGATTCGCTGCCCCGGAGATCCATACATTATTTGCTAAGAAGTTACCAAATATGTTGAAAAACATCCCATCTTGTAATGTTAAAGAAAGTGATTTTAAAAATCCATTATGTTTTGATCGGCTCTGTGCCAAAACTCCAATAGTCATAAATCAGTAATGATGCATCATATTATGTCATGATCTTGTACGTATACATATATAGATCATGCTTTTGCGCCTATAATTTATTAAGTTTCATCCCTCACTATTCACTCCTCAATGACAAGTAGCTACAACAATGTTAGTATTGGTTCAAAATTGCATTATACAGTCTATCAACTATCCAGATAATTACACCAAAAGCACATACTAGTATGCAGTATACATTATACAACCATGGACTTTCTGTTATTCACCAGAATTCCATTGAACTCCTCAGTATGTTAGCAGTTGCTCTTCTCCAGCTCCACCCATTTGACAAATGTTGTCACTTCTGGCTCCAAACAACCAAGACAGTGACGATCAAAATGTGAAACTCCAAGGCAGTACACAGTTTCATGAAGGCTGTGACTACTGCACAGTCTATATTAAAAACTGTTTAATACTAAGGCCAACTGAAACTGTTTTTTTCTCTCTTTGTGTGTTATTTAACCTATCACAGATGCCCTGTTTACACATAACCCCTTCCGTTGCATGTGAATCCAAGCCTCCCTTTCTTCTCCTTTACGGGTGACCCCTGTTTCTCCCAGATATCACACTCTTCTCCCTGTCACTTTAGGCTCCAACTGTCAGATGAGAACCCTGGACAGCGGCATCGGCACCTTCCCCCTCCCCGACTCTGTCACTCGGGCCAGCGGTCGCCACATCCCTAAATCTGAATCCAGCCCTGGTGTGGTGACTGCAGGCTCCTCGGAGCTTGAACAGGACCCTCCCTCTTGTCACCCAGACCCCTCCCAACCTGGTGTGAAAGTGCCTTCCCTCCCAAAAACTCGCCTGCATGCCCCTAGCAGCATGGGTCACTCCCTCTCTGATCCCACTGTGACCTGCAGCAGCAGTAGCCTCGAAACCCACAGCCAACTGCCCAAGCTATCCACCTCAGGTAAGTCTGACTTTTCCGAATAGTTATTTAATAAGGTTTTCATCAGAAAGAGGATGTTTACTGTAAGTTGTTGCTGCCGGAGGATGTTTATCTCATTTTTTTACTAAACTAGGTGTGGGATTTTTTTTTAGCTTAAGCATACATGAATCATGCATAGCATCCATTGCGTATGCATATACTGTACACTATCAGTAAAAAGTTTTAGAACACCCCAATTTTTCCATTTTTTAATTGAAATTCAAGCAGTTCAAGTTAAGTGAATAGCTCTCTATGGTAGAAAGGTTTCAGAACTGTCAGAACTTAAAAAAGGTAAGGTTACCCAAAACCGAAAAATGATGTACATTTTCAAATTATGCATAAAGGGCTTTTTCGGGGGAACAAGAAAGGATTAAGAACTTAAAGCTGTTCTGTGCCAATGGAGTTTGATCACGGCTTGAAAGATGCTAGCAATTCCAAGGTATTGATTAATTACAATTCTATCTGTCTGCCTAAAAGCATTATTGGAACATACTGTGCTACCATACCCTCATGAGCATTATTTGAAAAGTATCATCAGAATAGCCTTTTTTTCTTATTCTGACATCTTAGCAATGGCTTTCTTGCTGCAATTCGACATGTCAGTGCTGCAGCTTGAAGGCTTCTCTTCACAGCTGAGACTGAGACTTGGTTACTATGACCACTGTTAAGCCGTGCTTGAAGCTGTTGTCCTGTGAGCCACCTATCACGCAAGCTGTTGACTCACAGAAATTTGTTTTCTGAGTCTGTTGTGGCTTTGGGTCAGGGACACCCCTTCCTGTCAAGAGTTTCTCCCTGTCTCTGAGTGCCTTCTGATGGTGGATGAAACTATACTCGCTGACATCTTGACTTTCTTCACAATTTCTCTGTAGGAAAGACATACACTTTAAAGTGTTGTGATGGTCTGCCTCGCTTCCATTGTTAATTGCCTTTTTTCTCACCATTTTTATAGCAACACTATGCTTTCTGCAGTGCAGTACTGTTCAAATAATGCTCACGAGGGGCTTTACATTATTTTTCAGGTTTGGGTAACCTTTTTTTAACCTCAGTTCAGCACTCACCTTTGTACCATTACAAGATATTGGACTTCAATTTCAATAAAAAACTGGAAAAATGTGGATGTTCTAAAACTTTTGACTGCTGTAGATATACTGTACATATACATTCAGTTTTAAATTCTGCCTAGAGACACCTTACTCAGAGTTACCGAACAGTAAATATCATCATACTTAAGGGACTCATGCTGTGAAAATCCATCATTTTGAGGTGTTGACATTTAAACAAAGCGAGTGGTGTAACGTAAAAGCTGTGGAAATATGAGCTTGTTCAGAATGACCAGTCCTCAGAAGTCCACACAATAAAATGGACCACAGGAAACAAAAAACAGTTTTGAATTTTTGTGCTTCGTGACATCACAAGTCATAACCAGAGTCAAGTAAGTACTGTACATTAGGCCCGCCCCCATGAGCCAGGATGATTAAAAATTTAAAAGACCACAAGTGACAACCAATCATAGTCAAGCTAAAATTAACCCTGCCTCCATAAACTAGTAGTTTTATGATGAAAAGTGGACGGCTGCAACTCCTCACGGTGAAATCAAAGTGTGTGGTGGAGTTTCTGTACAAAGAGGCCCTTGTAAAAGCAAAGAAAAATCAAATCTAAACACTTCAATTTGTCAGCAGCTCCTAAAGAAATCTTTCACAGAATCATATAAATGGTACAGATATAAACTTAAATGTCACAATATGGGACCTTTAATGTCATGGCTGCAAAACACAAGCCTTTTGTTTTTCTGGATTAATTATCCAGAATATCATCTACTACTATATTACTACTATGTTCTGTATCACAATATAACTTTTTTACTTCTTATATTTTATTAACCAGTTGAATTTCCTTGAGGGGTTTAATAAAGTTCATATCTTTTCACCACCACCAAGGAAAAAGAATATCCTAACTCAGAGCAGCAAAAAGAAAAAAGAATGTTTGTTCTGCCAGCAGAAACTTTACTTAATAAAGTGGCAAGAGATCAGCTGTGTGTGTGGAGAAGAAAGAATCTTGAGGGATTGTTGGAAAAAAATGTTTCTAAAATGAGTGATTAATAAATGAAACATCTGGTTCCAGATGTGCTCTTAAAGACAGCGAGTGTGTGTCCTTTCTGGGTTAAAGTATCTCCTGTTGATTCCGAGGGTTAGTAAGTAGGGTCATAACAATTACAGCCTAATTAAGAGTTGGGTTTATGTTGAAAGGTAATATGCAGACTATCCATGGATGTTGATGTGATGGTTATGGGATGAAGATGGAGGATGGATTTGGACATGATGCATTGATGTTCACAGGGGCTATTGGGCAGCAGTACTGTGGAGTTGTAGCAAAAAGTGATGGATAATTGTCTCTAACTTTATTAAAGTCATTCAAATTGCACATGTTGTTAGAGTAAATTTTCAACTATGCATAATGAGTCATAATCAGTGAGCTTGCTGCACATCTGGGCTGTGGTCACATTGCCATACACAAGATGCTACACTGGCTTGTAAAAAGGGTACTCCTACTTTTGCACTACTTTCGATACAACCCTCTAGAACCGGGGTTGGCAACCTTTACAGTCTAAAGAGCCATTTTTGGAAAGAAAGTTAAAAAATTCATGTCTAGAGCCACAACAAATTTAATCTATGTTTTACCTAACAACATGTTAACAGCAATTTTTTTTTCATTTTAATCTACTGTATTTTGTTTATTAATTTGTTCATTTTTGCATAATTTTGTTCATTTTACAGATTCGTTTTGGTCATTTATTCCATTATTTTACTAATTTTGGTTCATGTCCCAAATTATTTGTGTGGATTATTTCATTCATCATGTCTTATTTTTGTTCATTATCCATGTAATTGACTATTTTGTTCTTTGTTGTTTTTTTAAATACTGTATTTTGTTAACTTTTTATCCATTTTGATTCAGTTGATTTATTATTTTTGTCATTATTGTTTTTTCTTTTGGCAAATTTTCTATTTTTCATTTTGCTTGAGTTTCCTGCAAGATTTCCTTTTTTCTCATAATTTTGCTCATTTTTATGCATTTTCTTTCTTTGTATTTTTTATTTTTGATCATTTAATATATAGTTTATTCTTTCTCATTTTTTGATTAGTTTGTTCATCTTGTTGATTATATGCAGCAGTTTTGCCCTAAGTTCTGTTCATTATGTAGTTTATTTTTTTCTTTTTGTTGAATCTGAGCTTATTTTGATTAATAATGTGTTACTTCCATCACTGGAGAAAACCAGAGGAGCCACTTGGAAGGGGCTAAAGAGCCACATGTGGCCCTGAAGAGACAGGTTGCAGACCCCTGCTCTAGGAGTATTAGTCTTAGACCGGACAGCAGTTTAATTTCATTACTAGTATTTTGCAGCACATGAGCTGGCTTTTTTACCATATTGTCTTATAAGTATTCTCCACTATGCACTGTTAAATTTTAATCTATTCCCTTAGTGAAAGTTCATAAGTTCAGGGTTGGAGTGAGAACAGAAGTACAAGGCCAAAATTTCTATATTAGACCTTGTGTTTAAGATGACTATTATGTGGTTGATGTGGTCAACATCAACCACATAATAGAAATATAATAATACATTTGTATTACATTAATAACACATCATTCAGTTATGTATAAAACTGTAATTTCCCTTCTTGCTCCCTTGTTGTCTTTCTGGTTGTGATACCACTGATTTTAAGCGCCCATACTTTGCTTCTAATTGGCAGTCATATTCAAGGCTGGAGAGCAAAGTGCATGTCTTTAAAAGCCACTTTTTTCATGCAAGATGGCTAAGAGCCAGGCCTTGAAAGCCTTACGTAGCTTGTTTTACCTTTCAGGAGCTAAGTGAAATATTGAATGTCACTGTACTTTATGTTAACACATTTTTCTCTGGAGCACTCAAGGGCATGTAAGTCCAGATGAGCAGACAAGAGGAAGCTGTTTGCGTTTATTAGAGCCTGATTAAAAGAAGAACCTCATTTGTTCAGCTAATTCTGGAATGAATGTATCAAAAGTGACAATTGATACCAAAGTATGAACAATGACAAAGGACTGCACGTCCTTACAGAAGCCCATACACTGTCACGCCCAGTGGAACACTAACAAATGCTATTAGATAAGCATGTCACCATGGCCATAGATCATAAAGTACCTTCTGCCACAGTGTTCAGTGTGATGCATGACAGAATGGTAGTGGCTAGGATGCAATCAGATGGTTGGTTAAAGCTACAATGGCACATAGGGATGAGTGATCACACTCGTTTATTTATGCTTACAGGACATTAGGGTGCATCTATTTCACCTCACTGCAGAGGCTGCAATTGGAGTCACATCTGCAAAGAGAGAGCGTCTCCTGCTGAGTCTTCCCAGTGGAATAAGTTGATTAGAGCTCTGTCTTACACTGTGCATCTTTATGATATATTTCAGCCAACCCTTCTTTCCATCATTATTATGTAGAATAACAAAACACACAAAGTCACATTGTTTGCTTCCTAATGGGGGAGAAAATATACTTTTATGATGTGGCTGCAGACTTCTCAAATGGAGATGGAGCTCGGACTAAAAGCGACCTGTTATTGTATTGCAGCTGAATGTTAAAAGAGACAATTAAATTGGCGTCTGTCTGAGGCAGCAGTAGGCAGAGTGATAATAAGGCAGCGCTCCGTCATTTGGGGGCGACAGCTGAAAGCTGTTATATCTGGGCTGCTCGGAGTCATGGCAGGGAACAATCACTGGTTGGACACCATTAATGTTTGATAGCTCTGATATTGTGCAGTTCTATTCATATATGGAGGAAATGGATGTGTAGGCAGTCAGGTTTTGCTTGAATGCATGTGCTCATCCTGTGTTTCATCAGTCTGTCTGCCGAGAGAAAGATTGTCACTTTTGAAGAATTCAAATTACGTTTTTCCTCCTCTGATTGATATTTCTCACACTACTTCCTGACTCATTTCTTTTGTTTTATAGATGCAATCAAGACAAAAAGGTTGAGTCTTGGTGCCCCACGCAGCAACATCTCAGCTTCCACAAAGGACAAAGAAACAGACAGGAAGATGAAAAACAAAGAGCACGACATGCCTGGTGTACGTTTTTACACTGCAATATTCATGTGATTGACCCAAACCTTGCACTGTTTCTTAGTTATATTCTCAGCACAGCAGAGTAGCCTAAGAGTAGCCTAGACTAATATCATGCTGCAGAAACTCAGTAAAAAGGTCTTTCAGTGCAATACAGACACCATAAAAACTTTAAACTGTTGCAAAGTTGACTCTCTAGAATGATGCTTTAGCCAAAAAATGTCTGGAATAAATCCCATCTCTATTTTTCTTTCACATTTATAGATTTGTGTATTTGATTTTTGCTCATCACATTTTTTTATCATTTATTTTCTGCACCACCAGCAATATAACAGCACTTACTTGACTCTTTGGAAATGCCTCATTTCTGTGCATTGAATTGTGTTTTTCTTCCCTTTTGAACAGGAAAGAGCCCTGAGGGTGTGCACATACTCAGGCAGCAGTAGTGATACTGAGACTGAATTGGAGGCTTCGCCACAAAGGACTCTGATCCACCGAACAAAGAAGAAAGACTCAGGTTTGTCTCAAAGTTTGAACAATGTGTGCCACTTTAGTCATTATTTCTATACTACTCATGCAGAAATATAATACAAGACAAATAATAGTTCATCTCCAAGTGTTCACATTGTCGAATGTAAAACAAGTGTCAAAAGACAGAAACAGGGAAAGAAATTTTTTTACCTTTCTACAACCGTGCAGATCCTGTGTATAGAATTGTGAGGCACAGTCTATTTTGTGTTTATTATCCCTGACCCGAAAGGAAGAATGGTGGGGGTGGTGGAAAAGGTAAGGGGGAAGAGTTACTATTGCAACCAACATCTAGTTTGCATATTAACTAGATTATTGTATTGATATATAATAAAAACCTGTTCTGACCTATAGCACAAAAACTATTATAGCTAGAAACACCAGATTTCAGACTGCATGACACCTCACTGATTACATGACCTTGACTTTCACCTGCACATAC
>JAQQAE010014385.1:0-12406 GCA_029823295.1 Pseudamia nigra
TATATGAAATGGTGCAAATGAGGTCAGCCTTCAGCCTCTACAATAACAAAATGAGTCCAAAAACATAAAATCCTTCAAAAGTGTAACCTTTACTTATAATGAAGTGCTCAATGTGTGAGTGCCTGTATTCCACCATATGCAAAGATAATGCATGACACTAAGTGGTGCATTAGAGGAAACCAAATGGACTTCAGCAAAACAAGCCAACCAGATAATACAAACCCACTCAAAGTAAGTACAGTACTGTGCTGAATCAACAGGGATTGTAATCCTATTAAGTAACCTGTTATGAATAAAATAGGAAATGAACAATTATTGCAAAAAAATAAAGAACAAAGTGTACAGAAATGAAAAATAAATTCACAACATAAACAACGGAACAAAAAACAGTTTATACATAGAAATGCACACCTATGCTCTTAATTAGGATATTTCAAGTGTGTATAAATAGAAGTTTTTTTTCTGTAAATGGAGTGCTACAGAGTCTATAGTATGTAAAGTTCACACACACACACACACACACACACACACACACACACACACACACACACACACACACACACACACACACAGATGGCTCAGGTTTATAGTTCACATTGTTCTTCCTGCTTTTCCTTTAGTTCTATGGGTCTACCCCATACCCTCATTCACTATAAGTCAACTGTAAATCGCACCTTTCCACTGACATCAGATCATACTACTATCCTGCCAGCTGCTTGCCCAATCAGCGACAGGAGCGGGGGCCCAGTGGCAGGAGAGCTGTCCAATCAGCAGATAGCGCGAGCTCTGCTCACCGGCACGTCGCGTCTGATTGGAGGTTTGAGCTGCGGTGGAGGCAGGACGTGAAGACGTCGAATCAGAAGTAGTCCGTCTCTGTTATTAGCATAAAATATTCAGCATCCTCTGGCTGTGTATGAACAAATTATCATGAGCTACTAAGATAACATTTTGTTTTGGGTTGTCAAACTTGTTTGCGCACCCCTCGAAAAGCAATAAGATAGTCAACAATAATTTAATATTTATTTTTTAATAAGTCATTTTCGTCAGACAACAAAGGTTTACCTAGTAGGGCTCTGTCGCCGTCAGATGCACCTTTTTAATGCAGAAAAATGTGGACTTTTCTAGGAATTGCAAGCTTTACATACTTTTACAAAAAATCCGATACAGTCTTGAGTTTTGCTCACAAGGACTTTGTGATGGTTGCAGCCGTGTTGGTTGCGGTCGGGCTGCTGCTGTCTTACATCAGGTACTTTGACCCGCAGAAGCTCAAAGTCTCTCAGGTGTTAAATTTACCTCTGAGGCTTCTGTCTTTTTTACCCGTAATCAACGAATTCATCCCACAGACTTTGACTCAGAGGAGCCACAAAGCAGAGGACAAGTGTAAAAAGGTAAGACACGTCAATCAGGTTCCTGTCGAGCTAGAAAGGAAGACACAGAAAGATTAAAAAAAAAAAAAAACTTAACGTAACTTTTATTTTAATGGCCCCACATACTAAAAAAGCATAGACTATTAGAAATGTATTTTTTTCTTGAGTGGCTTTTCTTTCTTTCTTTTTATTATTTTAACCTTGTACATTAATACTGAAGACACCCAAATGTGAAAGAACATGTATGGAATTATGTAGTAAACAAACTTGTATTAAACAAGATTTTCTAGCCTTTTGAATGTGCTTTAGAGTCTAAAGTTTAGACCATCAGTTGTCTTGTGTAGAGGAAGGGTGGGTACAGAGCCAACAGTCCTATTAGTGCCACTACAACTACTGTACAAATCCATATTATGAGAAAAAACACTCAGAAACCACCCACTGCTCTGTGAGGTGCTGTGAATTCATGGCTTCTGAGGCTGGTAATTCAAATAAATGTATCCTCTGCAGCAGAGGTAGCTCTTGGTCTTCATTTCCTGGGATGGTCCTCATGAGAGTCAGGTTAATCATAGGATCTTTTTATTTTGGCGGCTGCATACTCAAAGTTCCAGAGATTTTTTGGATTGACAGACCTTTATTACTTGAATTAATGATGGACTGCCTTTTCTCTTCACTTACCTGAGTGTATTTTTGCCATCATATGGATTTGTACAGTAGTTGTACATGCACTAATAGGGCTTCTGACTCTGTACCTTGCGTACATATGCACGAGAGAACTGATGGTCTAAAGCACTGTAAGAAGATAAGAAATGGCACAAATTAACTCTTGATAAACACACAAACACTCCAGGTGACTGAGCATAAAAAGCTGTCATCAAAACTAAATGTGTGTACTTTGGACAATTTAAAATGTAAAAGATGTTCTGGTTTGTTCAACAATTTTTGTTTCCTGCACAATCAATCAAGTTAATATTACAGATTATACAATTCTGCCACTGTTTCCAGAACTGCAGAACAAGGAAGAGGGTCAACCTAGAGTCTTCAGCATCAGCCAGCGTCTCCTCTACGGGTCCAGAGCCAGATGTGGTCATTGTTGGGGCTGGGGTCCTGGGTTCAGCCATGGCCACTATCCTGGCACGGGATGGAAGGAAGGTGACTGTGGTGGAGAGGGACCTAAAGGAGCCTGACAGGATAGTGGGGGAGCTGCTGCAGCCTGGGGGGTACAGGGCCCTGAAGGCTCTGGAACTGGAAGGTCAGTGACACAGGATTTTTCAGCAAGTGGAAAAAAATGTAGTTTTATTTTTTGCTCCATGATGCATTATTTAAATTGCTCCAGAGGTTGAATATCTGTTTCTAATACGCACCTATTACTGACCAAATACTGTGAAATTTAATAAGGCTTAGTGTAAAAATACACCCAAGTTTTTATGAGAGATGACATGAATTGTATTGATCCATTTTATTAAAAAAAAGCAGTGTTTGATTGCTCAAAAAATGTAAAACTATTTCAGGAGAAGTACTGAAACATCAAAGTACTTGTTTTAAACCTCAAATTTTTCTTATTTCTAATTCATGGTGGCACTGACCACAGTGTTCCTCCAACAGATTCATAACCAGCAAACAACAGCATTCTATTTATGTCTCTAAATTGGTAATTGTCACGTCAGCATGATTTTCTGTTTTTGAAAATCTCCTCTAACAACCTAAGATTTCCATAATCCTGATCATTTTTGCCTGTTTTTTAACAGTATCTCCACATCCTCGTCATACAGTAAATACTTAAAAGTATTTGTGAATCCCAAAAAAAGATTCAGAATTACCTGTCTGAATAGGCCAGTACTACTTGCCTACTTTGATGCCAAAGTGTTAAATTCTTGTGGTAATTCTAAAATGAAACCATGAATGCATACAGTATCAGGCTAAAGTTCAGCGTATTCAATTCAATTCAATTCAATTCAATTCGTATAGCACCAATCATAATTGCCCATTATCTCTAGGCGCTTCACAATTTGAGGCCAAGACCTCATAACTATACAGAGAATAAACCCAACAAAACCACCGAGAGCAAGCCAAAGGCGACAGTGTAACATAAAATAATGCAAAATAATTAGCGGTAGCTGTGCCTCACATGGTACCTGTAGATCCATGAACATGAACATGACCACGACCTGAACTTCGGGTCCATGAATCTGAAGGCTGGTGATTTGATCCCTGTGTCCTCAAATCCATATGTTTAAGTGTCCTCGAGCAAGTTGCTTCCAGTGACCGTTTCACTGGGTATGAATGTGTGAGTGGGTGAATAGAAAGCAGTGTAAAGAGCTTTGACTGCTCTAGGAATAAAGGTGCTATATGCTGTAAGTGCATGTCCATTTATCATAGTGAAATTAAAAGACATTTTCCAGTGAATGGAATGTTTTACAAGTGTAAAAGTTTATATTTGACTCAGTGTTAAACATCACATACTGTAGCTTTAGTATGTGACAAAAGTTGTCAAACACTTTAATTATGGGGATGTCTTAACCTTGGGTCATATCTTCTCTTTGTACTGAATCTCACATGCGCACAGACTTGTTTAATAATAAACGACTGCTGTGAAACAGTAACCTGCTTCTTGTGTTTGGTCTCAGGTTCAGTGGAGGGTCTGGATGCCCATATAGTGAATGGCTATGTGATCCATGACATGGAGAGCAGATCAGAGGTGGAGGTCCCCTACCCGCAGGAGGAGGAAAACGTCCAGTGTGGACGAGCTTTCCATCATGGTCGCTTCATCATGGGCCTGAGGAGAGCTGCCATGGCTGAACCAAAGTGAGGAGAATCATAAATAATCTGTAGGCAACAGTGAAGTGATCAGTCAACTTTAAGTACCGATCTAACTTACTTTTGATTTTCCCGCTTAATGCTTTACCAGCTGTTCTGGCATGTGGAGCTGATGTTTCTATCTGTTCAATTCTTCCCCCTAGTGTCACATTCATAGAAGGCACCGCGACCAGCTTAGAGGAAGAGGACGGATATGTTACTGGAGTCCAGTACAAAGACAAGGAAACAGGAGACATCAAGGTGACACAGCCGCTAATCTAAACAGTTTGTGGAATTAAAAAACACTATCTAATGCTGATAATGTGTTTTATATCGCTGAATGAATCTGCCATCTGTAGGAAGTCCGAGCGGCGTTGACTGTGGTGGCAGACGGATGTTTCTCAAAGTTCAGGAAGAGCCTTGTGTCGGGGAAAGCTCACACCTCCTCTCACTTCGTGGGATGCCTCATGAAGGTTCAGCTACTGTTCATCCTAAAATCAGTGCACAAACTGCATTCCTAATTTGGGTGCTTGTATTTTATAGCACTCTATAGAAACACTATTAACTGTGATCAAAATATTCTGTATATCAAATTGATGTCTAAGTAATCAGAAACAGTAACAAATATCAATTTAGTGGCTTAAAATAGGGAGACATACACTAAAGTAATCAGAAAATGTGTCAAAATAATGCCTTGGTATCTCAAAACAATGATATACTGTAATGTACATTCTCAAAATATTTAGATAATGAGTTAATATATCAAAAAGTACATGTATTAGTGACTTTCTTCCTCAAAATACTTCATGCACTCACATCTCAAAATAGTGACTTAGTTACTCAAAATAATGAGAAGCATTCACACAAATATGAAAATGATGATGTAAGCATTAAACAGGGATTTAAAATGTCTGAATAAGGAATGATAATGAGAATAGCATATATTTTCAAAGAAACCTTTCTTATTATGTTGTTATTTTGAAATGCAAGATATTTTTTCATCATAGTGGAGGATATGTGCTTTCATACAGCAATGGCCAAGTGGAAATACTGTAACTTACAGATGTGAATTTAAAAATGTTTTACAGAGACGTTTCAAAAGATAAAATCCCTTTTGCTACAATAAGGATAATAGTGTTTCAATATTTCTGACTGTGCTTCTATGCAGGATTGTCCCCAGTTTAAGGCCAACCATGCTGAGCTGGTTCTGGCCAACCCAAGCCCGGTGCTTATCTACCAGATCTCCTCCACACAGACCAGAGTACTGGTGGACATCAGGGGGGAAATGCCACGCAATCTGTCAGAGTACATGGCTGAAAAGATATACCCACAGCTGCCAGGTAAGAGAGTAAGAAGGGGAAGCTGTATTTTTTGTGTAAAATCCTCATGACCAAGTGACCCTTGGCCTGAAGATGAACCCTGTAGTCTAATAAGATGATCAGTCTGTTGTAAGGTTATTTGAAATCGTACAAGTGGTGGCAGGAAGGAACATATCCAGATCACTGCCTGTGTTGTTGTTGATGCTGCAGTTGAAAGATTTGACATTCATGGGGTGCACAGCTTTTCAGCTGAAATATCAAAGCCCTGATATCAAAGCACCAGCTCCAGTAAACTTGACAGAGGTCCAGCTGGAATGTTGAAGTCAGTCGCACTGATGCATTGATAAATGTACATTCAGCGTGCAAAAGAAAAGATTTCTTTCTTGTGCATGTGCCCTGCATGCACCCTTGGGTTTTCATTCAGAGAGCAGGCAGAGTGATCGACCGCCTGTGGCCTCTCTTTCTCTTCTTCCTTCAGAGCATTTAAAGGAGCCTTTCCTGGAGGCGCTGCAGAATGATCGGCTCAGGTCCATGCCTGCCAGCTTCCTCCCTCCCTCCCCTGTCAACAAGCCAGGTACTGAAGTGTTATTGACGGTCATGTTACTGGAGAGCCAGGAGATAACCACGGGGGATCTATTGAAGTAATTTCAACATGTGTACAGTGTGATGCACGTCTTGGAATGTAATGTATTGCTTTGATCATTACTGTAAATTGGAGCAGTTTTCTGTTTGTCTACTAATTTGCAATTAGTCTGCGTGTTGAGTTGAATAGAAAATATTTTGCAAGTGCATTAACCCACTAAGGATTTGAAAAATGTAAATTCAGACAGGAATGATTTCTCACCAGAAATCCTTTTAATAAGCTGTGAACATGTGGACTTCTGAATGGAGCTGTAAGCGTTGTTGATAAGTGACAATATGTTTATAGGCTCTAATAAGGTCTTAACTGTCAGAACAGCAGACATAAAAGCTGTGAAAAACACTAAAAGGCATATCTTGGGCCTCGTACAGTACTTTATGCTTCTCACTGTGGTTGGCACTAATTGGAAGACTGGAAAGTGCAGAAGGAAAAAAAAACAACAACATAGTAATGCATTTTGAATGTGAGACAAATGGCACTCTGTCTTCTGCAGGTGTGCTCCTCCTGGGCGATGCTTACAACATGAGGCATCCTCTGACGGGAGGAGGGATGAGTGTAGCACTCAATGACGTTCGCATCTGGAGGGACCTGCTCCGGAACATACCAGACCTGCACGATGACAGAGCCATACTGCAGGTAAAGAAAAAACTAGAAAACTTTTTCCATCTTATTGACATTACCACCAATAACGGTCTATTGACAGCCTGTTGAATAGTGCCTGCCAGAAGCTCTATTGATTTTTCTGACTGGTCTATGACAGAAAATGATTTCTGCTATATTTATCTCACATATGTGTATTATTCCCTGTGCACTACATAAGACACTGCAGGCCAGTGTGTATGATTACACTCAGCCTTTTTTTATTTTTGCTTCAATAGGCAAAGAAAAAATTCCACTGGGAACGCAAGTCATCACATTCTTTTGTGGTGAATGTGTTGGCCCAGGCCCTGTACGAGCTGTTTGCAGCCACAGACAGTGAGTCTCTGCCTGCCTCTTCATCTTATATTACATGGAAAACAATGACAGTTTACCCATCAGAAAGCCACCCAATAAACATTATGAGACAGTGGTATGGTTTTGAGTCTCATAATGTCCATGTGAATTTTTTTGTTTTGACCAGATTCTCTTCATGAGCTGAGAAAAGCCTGCTTTCAGTACTTCAAGCTTGGTGGAGAGTGTGTTGCTGGGCCCATTGGTCTTCTCTCAGTGTAAGCATCAAACTGCTTTCCATGATTATGCAGAATAATCAATAAAAACGATTGTCTGACGAAGGTGTAATGTTTAGGTGGGTGACAAATAAAATGGAAAAATGTCAAAGGCATCTTAATGTTGAACTGCAATGTTCTGCCAAATCAGTGCACTTTAGCATTACAAGCTGCAAAATATATTGGCGGGATCGTCATCATTCTTCCAAAAGACATTCCCTTATACGGTGATTTGGTCCAAAATCTCCAATGTATGTTCAGTGAAGTTGGGATGTGGTGACTGTGAAGGCAGCAGCGTATGATCCATGTCATCATACC
Organism: Pseudamia nigra; assembly: GCA_029823295.1. Lineage (NCBI taxonomy): Eukaryota > Metazoa > Chordata > Actinopteri > Kurtiformes > Apogonidae > Pseudamia > Pseudamia nigra. The sequence goes on from JAQQAE010014385.1 coordinate 7,643, forward strand.
CATTTTACCATTTCCTGATCCCCCCCTGTTCGGTGAATTGCTACCTATCAGTGTTTTCTTTTAATTTGTCACAGTGTATGAGATTGACAGATTTGTAATTGTTTCCAAAATTATCAGCGACTATGTTTACATGTGCACAATATTCATCTTTCCCTCCTTATTCTGAAAAAAGACAAAATTCTGAACATGCTGTTTACATGTCCAATAAAAGTGAATCTTCCACTAATATTCTTGTTTACATGCAGCTGTTTATACTGATTATTAATGGATGTTTTTAGTGTTTTTCACTGGTGACAGACATTCCACAGTGTCGGCTCAGCTTCTTTGTTTCATTCCTTCAAACACCCCCCTGAAAAAGTCAAGTTTTAGATATTTATTCATATCTGAAACCCTGCTGACATCCTGACTGCTATAATGTTTAAGTAGGTGTGTTTTCCCTCTGACCAGACCTGTTGGCTTTTCTTTGGAGCGTCCATCTGTACCAGAGAGGATCTTTATCCCTACTACAGCTGACCTGAACCTACTAATTTACATTTTCTGATTATGCTGTACACATGTCCAAATTACCAGAATAATACCTGCATATCCCACGTCTTATTTGGAAAACACTCCCTTCTGAAAAACAACTAATTCTGAATATCCAGCCAGAATAAGCGGTTTACTTGACGCCTGTCAAATTCAGAATATTGCCATATTGTGACATTTTTCTTTTCCACAGGTTGTCACCCAAACCTATGACCCTCGTTGGACACTTCTTTGCTGTGGCACTGTACGCAGTCTATTTCAACTTTAAATCAGAATCCTGGAGCACCAAACCCCGAGCTTTATTCAAGAGCGCTGCCATCATGTACCGAGCCTGCACAGTCATGTTTCCACTCATCTACTCTGAACTTAAGTATCTGGTGTACTGAGATGTCTAAAAAATGTCTAAAAAAGCTTAATTAGAAGCAGGGCAAAACTTTCTCGCAGAAAAAGGCACATCTTTAATGAATTTACTCACTGAGGATTTCCCACACTGTGCTCCACAATTGACAAAAGCGTGATGCCTTTATGTCCTACCCACTGCCTTGTATCCACGTGGACGTGGAGGACCACGGTGCCTTGTTGTGCTTCAGCAATCCGTGTTATGTTAGAATACAGAATATTGGGTCAGAGTCAATTGCACTGAATTTTCAGTGATGTGGAATTATTCCAGCTAAAAAGGATGATCATGGTCAACATGTTTTTTGCTTTATAATTATTGACCAGTCAAAAGCTTGGACACACCTTCAGTGTTTTTTTTTTTTGTTTTTTTTTTTTAATTTTCAATTCAATTTTATTTGTATAGTGGCAATCATAATCAACGATTATCTCTAGGTGCTTCACAATTTGAGGCAGAGATCTCATGACTACACAGAGAGTAATCACAACAGCTTTGATTCTCTCATCAGGATCGCAGGGTAGTCAAAATGGTTTCAAAACACAGGAGTTAATTTGTTGCCTTCTTAATGTGCCTTAGACCATCAATTGTCTTATGCAAAGCCCTATTAATGTTACTACAACTACGATACAAATCTATAATATGGCAAAAAAAGAAGAAAGACAGTCCAGTATTACTTAAAGAAATGAAGGTCAGTGAGCCCAAAAAAAACTCAGAAAAGCACTTGGAATGTGTCCCCAAGTTCAGTCACCTACACCAACAAACATGATGGAACTGGCTCTCATGAGGGTTGCCTCAGGAAAGGAAGACCAAGAGCTACCTCTGCTGCACACACATTTATTAAGACTAATTGCCTCAGAAACCACCAATTTCCAGCACCTCAGATGGTTTTGATGATTGCACTCGGGGACACATTCAGTCTTCATGTGACTTTTCACATTGACAGTCCTTTATTTCTTAAAGTAATGATGGACTGTTTTCTCTTAACTATATTTTGGCATAACATGGATTTGTACAGTAGTTATACTAATAAAAATATTTACTATGTACTCACTGTTCCTCTGTACAACAGTTATAACTGAATGTTGCCCTGTTGCCTTTGGCTTGGTGGTTCTGTTGGGTTTACTCTCTGTATAGTTATGAGGTCTTGGCCTCGAGTTGTGAAGCGCCGAGAAATAATCAGTGATTATGATTGCCACTATACAAATAAAAATTAAATTGAATTGTCTAAAACACATTAAGAAGGCAAGAAATGGCACAAATTACACTTTTTTAACTACATAACTCCATGTATTCTTTCACTGATGTCTTCAGTATTAATTGACAATGTTGAAAACAAAGAAAAACCTCTGAAGGCATACGGTATGTGTCCAAATGACTGGTAGCATGTTTTCAGATGGAGCTCATTTGTGCTGTATAAAATACATGGATCGTCTGTAATAATGTACATTGATACAAAGGTGAATTATTGTGAATGTGGAGGCTGTTCATGCCTTTATCTTTCATGTCAAACAAATCATACTTTTATTGTAAACGTCAATCTGATTTTGCTGAGCAAAATGTCAGCAGTTCTTTATTTGTTCAAGTCAAACATTCTTGGCTTGAAGGGTCATTTCCTTCCTTTCTAGGCACGTTGCTCATTATTTCTTCCTGTGATAAGGGACTTTCATAGAACATTTCACAGTCTACATTTACCCTGAAACATGCTGACAGTGCAGCGCCAATATGACAAGACCATTATCCAACAACCCTAGAATGATCCCTGCACTATTTTAGTCCATGTCAGTTAAGACCTGATGCCTGGAGGGAAATGTGGGTTTGAATGACACCTGAGAAAAAAAAAGTTCAAATCAGGAACAAGTCAGTGGATGATGTTCAGCTATTTTTTTTTTCTCTCTCTTGAGCTAACAGACAAGAGACCCCTGAACTTTAGTTGACCACAACTATGCACTGTTTATGATGCTGTACCTTTGAGTTGGGCTTGATGTGCCATTAAATGAATCAATAAAAAATAACTGGTGACTTATTTTTGTTAAAGCTTTACATCCTGTTCATTTTCTACACCTTCACAGAATACCAAATTCTGAGGCACATGATATATAACTGTTCCATATAAGTTCACAAATAGACAATTATTCAAAAATTGGTGTTTCGTAGACGAGCAAGCGTGCATCTTTTTGGTCGTAGTGGACTGCATCTCTGTTGTACTTTATTTGAAAACAACTGCCATGGAAATTTGTATTAAAATTAATAGCCACTGTGTTCTGGATCTGGAAGATTTAATTTCTAACAATACCTTCAAATAGCATTTTAACATATGCAGTGAATATAACCTGAATCAGCCTCATTGTGCACACATTTTAATATTGTCATTTGCATTTCATTTGTGACTTTTGCTTGAATTCAACATATTTGTGGCAAAAGATGTAGTTTTGGGTTTTATTATCTTAATTCACAGCTGGTAGTATCTGAACGTTAATCATCAATGAACACTGAGGTGATTTGTCACCAGGTGGCAAATACAAATATGACCATTAGATGGTGCTCGTGAACAGCTTAAACTACTGTATTTAGACTGGTTTCAATGAGAATAGACGCAATAAAGTTTATCATGCTACTATGGGTGGAGGAGGGATTATTTCCTTGAATTTAGTGAGAATTGTGTACATTTCTTTTGTAGTCAGGTAACGTCATTTGAAATGATCTAAAAAAAAAGAAGCAACTACTCATGATGTAAATGTGCACAAGCATCCTGTGCACATTCCACGGTCACAGTAGGACTCATACTGCCTGATGTTAAATATTTAAAGGTTTGAAGACAGCAGGGACCCCATCAAAGTCAGGCTGGAAAATGAACTGTTAAATCGATGATCCCTTTTGTTTCTTTGTCATTCTATGTTTAGGTAAAACAGCCAAGCTTCATTTCCTTCTCAATGACTGAGGCAACATACACATAGACTATGTCCAGATTTTTTTAAGTGTTCAATGGCAATGAAGTCAATTCATCAGTTGATATAAACAAAGCCATTAAAAGAAAAAGTGAAAGCTTAAAACATGAAGCTGTGGCATATACTAGTTTTAATATTAAGAAAAAATATTAAATTGCTGAGTACTGTTTAAATATACCTTAATGGCTTTTCTCAGACCTGAGATATTCCATGATGATCTAATTTTTCTATGGAAATATCACAATGCAAAAACAAAAGGAAGTGTACAAAAATGGAAACAAGAATACTAAGATTTAAATAATTGATATGAGAGGATCATGTAGACAAAGGGAGGCACAACAAATATGGACATATCCCATGTAACAATTAATTCAGCTTTATTGGTATTTATACGTCACTGATACATTGTATTCTGTTGAAATAATTGGAAGAATTAGCCATATTATTCTTTGAGATTCTCCACAAGGACACAAATACTGGTGTGGAAGACCAGAAAGGGGGGAGGAGTCCACCCTTCCTGGGGGAGGGTTACTAGAGACTCTTCTCTTCACAAACCATCATCAGCCCATCAGAGGTCAGTCCTCCTGGATACCTACCCGTCAGACTCACCTGACAGCCACACGACGAGAGAAACCAAGCCCTACCGTCACATCTAGCCTCATTCAACTCCCCCTTCCAACCTCAGAGTAATCCTCCTTTTAGACACACAGAGCATTAGGGCATACCCTTATTGATATTGGTAGCAGCAAGCGTTCTACTAACAGTTAACATCTTAATGTTCTAAACAAAAAAGTACTGTACAGCTACTGCTAAGAGAATCTAAGAACCTGGCCTTGACGCTTTTACACCAGATTAAAGTGCTAGAAGCAACCCACCGATCCACACTTTATTATATAT
>JAQQAE010014386.1:0-12406 GCA_029823295.1 Pseudamia nigra
AGGTGGCTTGGGCATCTGGTCCGGATGCCTCCTGGACGCCTCCCTGGGGAGGTGTTCCGGGCATGTCCCACTGGGAGCAGGCCTCGGGGAAGGCCCAGGACACGCTGGAGGGACTATGTCTCTCGGCTGGCCTGGGATCGCTTCGGGGTCCCCCCAGAGGAGCTGGATGATGTAGCCGGGGAGAAAGAAATCTGGGACTCCCTGCTCAAGCTGCTGCCCCCGCGACCCCCGACCCCACGGAGAAGCAGTAGAAGATGGATAGATGGATGAAATTAACATAGAAATGTATAAATTTTTTAAGGCGAATTTTCAGAAAATAGAAAAACGCAAATCTCTGCTGTTTTGCGACCACGCCAGTTTCAATTCCCTGATTGACACTTTGAAGCCAAAAGTGACCGTATTTGGATGAATGGGGTGGAGCTGCTTAAAATCAACAGGTCACAGGCTAAAGCCAAACTCACTGATTCCATAAAATGTCGTCACTTATTGTGCAACGAGGTCATTTTATAGTGTAACTTCCGAACCACAATTACAGTTGAGTGTCTGTCAAGAAAAAAATGCGTGAATGCAACCAAGTTCAACCCTGCAAGAAACATCTGAAACATCTGTCAAAGTCCCACATAGCAGCCTTTTATGGCTTTATAAAGGGAAAAAATAATAAATGAAATGATGGATGCCGCAATGACTTATTTCTACACAGTAACTGGGAATTAAAGTCGTCAAGTCCTAAAAACATCCATTTTAACCACAGCCTTGGTCCTAACAGGGTTCAGTGAGCAGGGTCCACCAGCAGCGACCAAGCCAAGTGTCTGCAGAATCACAGCTCAATCACAGGCACAAACTCCAACCAGTGATAGCTACAGCAGAGGTCGAAGTTCAATCGCCATCTCTGACGCCCTATCAGTGTCCAGAGTCTCACGGGATTGTAGGAAGGCCCAAAGGAGCTGAAGACTCAGATCTTCATCCCAGTGTTCGACGCCAGCAGCGCCTCGGTGAAGCGATCGCCTCTTGCGCAGGGCCGAGTGAGTGCCTGCCCCAGAACAAGTGAAATGGTGTGTTACCCTCCAACTTCCACAATCACGTCACATAAGGAAACAGAGCTGATGGTGTTGTCTAAGACATCGCCAAAGGATCTTTGTCTAGACCTGCATCTCTGATTTCACCAGATTTGGTTCATTTAACGCCCATTGTGTTCATTTGTGTTAATTTACATTTCACTTTTTTGTTAGATCACCATATTTTCTGGATTACATGTCACGGTTTTTTTTGCATAGTCTGGCTAGGGGAGCGACAAATACACCGGAGCGACTAGTATATTAAATTATTTCGAGTATTGGTTGTTTGTCACACTGACAGCCACTAGAGGTCGCTCTAGGCTTGTGTACCTTCATCTGTGTTACTGACGATTTAAAATGTAGACGTTACCGGTAACAGCCGTACCTGCCATCAGCTGAACACCGACTCTGTCGGCGCCGTCACGCCGTCACGTTACCCGGCGAGGCGGGTTCGCGTCGCGCCCAGCCCAAACAAATGCAACCTGTTCTCCGGAGCGGCTAATACACGTTTTTTTCTTCTTCATTATGCATTTTTTTAGCTCATGTGACTAACATTCCAGAGCGACATGTCACCCGGAAAATATGGTATCTTGCTTTTTTTTGTTCTGTTTTAATTTCAGCAGCAGGTGATATATATTCACTTCAGTTTTCAAAGCTTTAATACAAATAGATACACAGAAACATACACAAGGCAATTTTCATAAGAGTAAAAATAATAATAATAATAATTTTTCTAAACTAAAATTCTAGCTAATAATTTCTAAGTATTTTATTTAGACGTTCTGCAAGTCTGTTTCTCAGCATGTCCCACACAGACCCATACAAACATACTCTTTGCCCCCATTTGATTTTTTGGGATCTGTTGTCATATGAGGACATGAAACTGGACCTCACAATGTCAATCATTAACTTTGACTGACACAGTTAAAATTTTAAGTCTTGATTTGTTTTGATCTAAACCTACCGGGACACGTGAGATGATGGATGTCAATAGAGAGAACCCTGGATGTCTGGAGATGTAAGGTTCGAGTGTGCTGATTGGTGGTTTTCTGTGTGCGTGGGTTGGTTGGTGTGTTACTTAACTGCTGCCGTGTTGGACTAGTCTCAGAGTCGGTCATGGGTCGAACTGTGGTTCAGATGTGGACATGGCTGCTATTTATCAGCTTCAGCTGGGCGGATTCGGGTCAAACTTCAGCAGGACCGTAAGTGAACCTGTACTTTCTGGAAAGTTGTGTTTTATGGTTTTGTTTTGCCTGAGCAGTCGTAGCTGGAAAGGCAAATAATACAGCGATATTAAAATGTATTTTGTGGTATTTCTTTGTAGTCCATATGAACAGAATCCGTTCTCCCGGCCAATCATTGCTTAATTGTCACATTACAGAAGCACTTCAGCATGTTGTATTACCGTACCAGTCAAAAGTTCCGTTTTTGAGGTTTCTGAGGCTGGTAATTCTAATAAACCCGTAATTTTCATCATTATGTTGCTTCTCGATGGTGTTTTGTACAAACCATCTTGAGATGCGATTTGTAAAACCTTTTTTAAATCCACCTGGCGACTGTGTCAGAGGTCGACTTACTGAGACCCTCTAATAAATGATCCGGTCCATCTTTAACTTTTTGCTCCGTTATTAAGATACTACAAATAATCCAACACATGACTGCCGTTTTTGGGTTTGATTGCTATAGTAACTAGTCTTCTGGTGGGGTCGGACCAAGTCGGACCTTCATACCTTCTGTTTATTCAATATGTTCATAGTTTTACCTGAGATTCACTCGACTGCAGTTGTGAGTAAATGGTTACACTGACAACACCTTAATACGACTTTGTTTAACGCTGCTTGGTGATGTTTTAGCGTCAGTAGGCTAGTGGTTAGTTAGCTTCCCCTACGCGCCACTGGCACCGCTGCCATTTTTTTGGTGTTTATGTTGCGTTGTTTCTGTTCCTTTTCTTCTTCTTTTCATCTGGGGGCAGTAGGGTACTGGGGGTACTTTAGCACACTGGGGGTACTTTAGTGGGACTGGGGGTACTTTAGCGCACTGGAGGTACTTTAGCGGGACTGGGGGTACTTTAGCGCACTGGGGATACTTTAGCGCAGTACATGAGTTGTACTGTGCTATAACGCCCCCGTAATTTCCGGTGGTACTGCACCATTTTCTGCTGCCCATTGTGCATGCGTTAATCGCATTAAAATGTTTTAATCAAATCAATCATGCAAATGAATGAATCTGGAAATAATGCGTTAACTTTGGCAGCCCTAATTATTACTATTATTATAATAGGGCTTTAGCCAACTTCCTTCTGCACAAGAAAACTGATGGTCAAATGGTGAAAGGAAGGAAATGGCAGAAATAAAGTCTTGACAAGGCACACATGGTACCGGTCCTGCGTTTTTTGCTGATTTTGTCGTCTGGCTGCAGGCGCTACATGGTACCGATTCCTGCATTTCTTGAAGCTGGAACTGAACAAAAGTTCTGTGCGAGTCTCCTGCAGGTCAGTGAGACTTTGGTCATGACCGTCAGCCTGAGGTCGGGAGATACCAGCCTGGTGCTTCTCCAGGAGACGGCCAGCTCAGACTTCCACATCTGCACTCAATTCACGGTCAGCTTTTAGGTTTATTTTCAGATATGACAGAAAATACTGACACAGTGGGGGTTTTTTTTTGGCTACCTGCTTATATTATTTTGAAATTCTGTGACAGGTTCCTGCCTTGAAGACAGAAAAAGTGTGCAATTTTGTGGTGGAGGTGCGAGGAGACACGTTTCACTCCAAAGAAGAGAGGAAGGTGAAGATCCGAGTAACGAAGCCACAGACCTTTATCCAAACCGATAAACCGATCTACCTCCCTGGACAAACAGGTAACACGCGTCATGGAAGTTTTAGCACCCGGACACCAATTTGGATCAACAAACACAAACAGTCACTGAATTGGGGTTAAAAGCAAATACAGTGGTGTCTCAGACAACAAACTCTTCTGACAACGAAAAATTCGGATGCCGAAGAAAAATCTGCAAAAAATTTCACTCTGACAATAAAAATTAATCAGTTAACGAGTAGTCACTTCCGGAAGCTAACAGCCATTAGCCAAACTAACAGAATCTAGCAGCTAACAGCCATTAGCTTGTGTTATGGAGATGCTACTGCTGTTTTGGACCAAAGAGAAGAAATCGGCATCGGGCAGCGGTGTATCAGCCCGTGGCCCACGGGCAGCCTCGTCCCGGGCAGCCTCGTCCCGGCTTCTGGCCAGCCTCGTCCCGGGCAGCCTCGTCCCGGTGTCCCGGCCAGCCTCGTCCCGGCCAGCCTCGTCCCGGCTTCCTGGCTAGCCTCGTCGCGGTGTCCCAGCCAGCCTCATCCCGGCCAGCCTTGTCCCGGCTTCCTGGCCAGCCTCGTCCCAGCCAGAAAAAGTCCATTTGGATAACGAATCATTCGGATACTGAACATGACGCCGGAACGGATTCAATTCTTTATCCGAGACACCACTGTATATTGTTACATATGTAAGAATAAATGAGACAACAGACGTACACGTGTCCAAACCCTGCCCCCTGCTGTCTTATGTAGGTTTGGAGTTTTCCATATTAAGTCTTACTTTCAGTTCATTGGATGCTTTTTTTATGAGGTATTTTTAGTATGCTTTTGTTGACCTTTAAAGATGATGGGTTTTAACCTGAACAGACGAAACTGAGCAGGGGTCATTTTCTTGATGGGCGACACAGCGGCGGGACAGGAAGACAGCAGTGTTTACAGTCACAAAGTGAATTTTCCATGTTTAAAATTAGATAAGGATCAATATCCTCAACGCACATCACAACACATTCGGACATTTCGGACTGCTCTGAGTTATGATGGGTGTAAAGCTAAGCTACGAGGTGCCAGAGACTAAATCGCTTCAAATGAATGTGCCTTGTCATTATTCTTTTCATTTTGTGGATTGTTTGTAGACCTTTTTGTCATTTTGGTGATTATTTTGTTCTTCTTTGAGCCTTTTTTTGTCATTTTTTTGTGTTTTTTTCTTTCCATTGTTTTCTTCTTTGTTTGGATGATTTCGTTCCTTTTCACTTTAGTTCATTTTCCTGCTTATTTTGTTCACTTTTCCTCATTTTGTTGCAACTTTCTGACATCACTGTCTTCATTTTTTTGTTCCCAAGCTTCTCTTTGCAACGTGTTTTCTTTTCTCAGTACATTTCAGAGTCGTGACACTCGATGCCATGTTTAGACCTGCACATCGACGGGTGAGTCTCTCTTCTTTTAAAAAAATTTAACCTTTATTTATACAGGCGATCCCATCGAGACCCAAAGTCTCATTTACCAGAGAGACCTCTTTCAGACATCAAATTAATTACAGCAACATGAACAAACAATAGATTCATCTACAGTCGTCAAAAGTTTACACAAAACATGCTAAGAACACGCGCCGGATCCTAAGGATGATTTCACGAAATCACTTACACAACTTTTAAAATAAAACAAACGTGACAACTGAAGGTCCTTCTGGAATGTCTGCCACAATGACGGTGCAGAAAAGGAGAAACATCCGTACGAACTGATGGAACAGTGAGTGTAATGTAGCATGATGAGGCTACAAGCTACGGCTACATGGTTTATGTCGGACATATTCAGATAAATAGGAGGGCAGCAAACTAAGAACAGATTTGTGGATGAAATGGTACCAATGGACGAACCTGCGTGAGGCCAATGTCGACCAGCCAACCAGCGAATATGAGGTACAGTGGTGCATTAGAGGTTTACAGACAGTTATTGGTTGATACTTCACTTTATTGATCCCACAAAAAGGGGAAATTCACAAATGGCAGCTTCTGATAGGAAGGTCAGGAATCCTTTCTCAGTGCATATCATCCAGGTGTTAGGTTCCATGATAGTTACCATGTCGGCACATGTCCATAGAAAAGTTCCACCTTGACATCAGTCAAGAATCCTTCCTCAAGGCGTCTAGTCAGATGTTAAGTTCCATGATAGTTACCATGGCGACACATGTCCATTAGAAAGTTCAGTCTGACGTCTTATCAGAGTGTTGGTGTAAGGTGGGGGAGGGGTGAAAAGTGGAGCCCATTCTCCAAGCGGCGTCTCCTCCAAAAACAAGATAAGACAGTCACACTTCCAGAGGCAGAAAACAATTTAACTCCTCATTGAACTCCAATTTTATATTTTTGGTACCAGACCCCAAATGTCCATCCTATGAAGAGACCCCAGCCCTCCTGTGTTGTAACCCACTCTTCGATTTAACTCAGACATTGTCCATGTTGTGCTGCCTGTTCTCTTCCCAACTGCTTGATTTGGAGACAAAGCTTTGCTGGGGTTTGAACAGCTCTCTCCATCTTCTTTATGGATACACCAGGAAAACACCCAAGCCAATCAGCAGAAATCCTGTCACCATGGTTCCGAATAGATGAATGTCCATCACATCCTCAGTGGACAGCGTCTCAAAAACACATAAGTCCCCATGCGTCCATGGATCCTCACATGTCCAGCAGCCGCCGTCCTCAGAGGACCCTCAGGTTCCCCTCGACCCGCCTTCCTGCGTCAGCTTCATTGAGGTCCCGCTGGTCAATTCCATGTTGCTTATAAATCTTAATGCTCCATGGTAGACAGAGTCCAGCAACTGACGAGCGTGAGCAGGGGCGTAAATAGTCCAGAAAAGGTAGGAAGGTGGCAGCAACGAGTCGTTTCCTGGCGACACTTATTTCCGAAAAAGAAACCCAACTTCAGCCTCAGCTTCCGTACCAGGTCGTCAATATGTGGCTTAAAGGAAAGCTTGTCATCAATGCCTAAATATTTGTAAGATTCCGCATTTTCAGAACTGAATATTGTTGCAGAAAATAATTATGATAAAGAAAATGACATTTCCAATCCAATAAAATGGACAAAATGATCAAGAATATTAAGAATATTAAATGTTAAGTGAACAAAATTTGGAGCAAAATGTACAAAAGAGCCAAGAAAATGGGCAAAATAACAAGCAAAGTGAAAAAATTGAATGAAATAAAATAAAATAATGAAGAATAAATGAAGAAATGAACAAATCTGGAAAATGAGCAAGACAAGATAATAAATTGAAAAAAAGGAATACAACTAGAAGCACAATAAAAAAGAATAGTGATGAAAATGAGCAAAAAAACAAGCTTTAATTATTTTTTAAGAAAGAACAAAATAATCAAAATTATTAGCAAAATTAATACAATAATACAATAATTAAACAAAAGGTTTAAAAAAAGGATTTCCTTCATGTTTTTTAAGTAAATAATCCAAAAAATGTACAAAATTAGTAAACTGACGAAAAATAACAAAAAAATGAGCAAAATGTAAAAAACTGAAAAAAATAATCAACATTATTAGTAAAATGACCAAAATAATCCCATAAATGAACAAATTTAGAAATAAGGTCAGCAAACTATTTAAAAAAAATCAAGGACAACGAGCAAAGTCATCAAAAAAAAGATCAATTGTAAACTGAACAAAAGTAGCTAAATTACAAGTGAAATGAGCAAAATAGTCAACGTAACGAGGAAAATAATGTTTCGAAATATTCAAGACTATTAGCAAAATGAACAAAATACTCAAATAAATTTAAAAAATTGGAAGCAAATTATTCAAAAACACTGAAGAACAATGAACAAAATGAGCAAAATAATGAGGAAAATGAACAAAATAAGAAATAAAATGAATCGAACAGCGTTTTAAAAAAATCTAAAAAATCTATTGTCGAATAGTCGCAAAAGCAGCAATTTGACTGACTTCAACCATTTAAAATGATCGTAAAATGTGAGAATAGGCTCAAATGATCACTGTCCCATTATTGACAAGAAAGTACACTGACGATGACATTTATGCTGTAATTACTGCATAATAACGGTGCTGTCATTTTGTTTTGCAGTACGACACCATCAAACTGGAGGTAAGGATGATTTACAATATTGCACATTTTTCAACAGGAATAAAAATCCAACCTCAAAAACAATGAGTTACAGCCTAATGTCAAATATGTGACCTTTACGAGGGACCCCCCCTCCCACCCCCCGAAGAAGTGCAGATTCAGAATCGGAATATCTTTATTGGCATTGTAACAAGTCCAACGAGATTTAAAAGTGCCATCCCCAAATATATGAAATCATTCAATAAAAACATACACTAAAAGCTACAGATACACATCACTCACGCACACACCAGCATACGTTCCATCGCATCGATCCCTTACAAAACACATTGCAAAACTAAGCGTACGTTAGCTGCTTTTTTTGGCATTGGCACAGCGTTTGCCCGATGGCAGCAGTTCAGAGAGTGAGGGTTCAGCTTATTTATGGTAAAAATACAGGCCAAGGCAGGTGTTTTTGTTTGTTTATTCTTTTTTTTCCATCCATCCATCCATCCATCATCTTGCGCTTATCCTGGTCAGGGTGGCAGCAGCCTGAGCAGAGAAGACCAGACTTCCTTCCCTCTCCCCAGCAGCTGGGGGGCCCAAGCATTTAGAGACATGGTCCCTCCAGCGTGTCCTGGGTCCTGTTCCAGGGCCTTCTCCTAGTTGGAACCAGTTTTGGCAACCGGGAATGGGACCACCCAGGCCCTTCAGCTGCCACCAAAACCACCCTCCACCCTTACAGCTGCATGGGGTGGGCCTACAAGAGGCCTTTTTTCCCACCCACCCGTCCTCCACACAAGAATGACACTCGGAACGCAAGAAATGGCGCAAATGAACACTTGACAAGACACACCTGTGAACTGAAAACCATTCCAAGTGACGACCTTGGAATGGTCCAATGAGAGAATGGTGTGCATGTGCAAAGCTGCCATCGCAATCTAAAATATAAAACGGTGTGTCTTCAGAATTAATGTACAACATTAAAAGTATTAAAAACAGAGGGAAAAAAAAGTCCATTGATTTGCCTGAGCTGTTTAAGTGTTTGCAAACTGCTTGAAGTGCAAATACCAAGCGAATATTTTGACAGTGATTAAAGCAAAAGGAGGGTATTTTTGATGAGGGCTACGTTTAGGCTTTTTGACTAAAGTTGGCGTTATTGTTGCTAAATTGATATGAGTAATACATCGTATCAGTACTTATAGAAATATTGTGGTTTCTTTTTAATTTCTTAGGCTTTTGTGCTATAACGCTGACCCTTCACATTCGACAGGATCCTCACAGAAACCGGATCGGCCAGTGGCTGAACGAGACGTCGGACGGTAAAATCGTGCAGCTTTCTCACACAGTGAACTCCGAGGCCAGAGAAGGAACGTACAGAATCACCGTAGGATACGGTTCGGAGAGAAAACATCACAACTTCAAGGTGGAAAAGTACGGTAAGTTCACATAACCAAACTGATATCAAGTTTTAAACATATCAGAACTCCAAGTTAGCAATTTTAAAATCTCAAAAATGCTATGCTGCTGCGATTCGTTTGTTACTTCTTAAAAGGTCCCTTACATCTTTTTGGGGGTTTTGAAGTTTAAACAGTATTTAGTTATTCTTGGATGGCGTTGATGGAGGACAGGTTGAGCCAGAATCTTCTGGCATTAACTGTGTCCATGTGTTGGAAAAAAGAATTTCAAATTTTGGTTCATGTGACCCCAGAACAGTTTTCTATTTTGCCTCAGATCACTTTGAATGAGCTTTGGCCAAGAGAAGATTTCTGAATCATGGTCACATGGCTTATTCATGATACACCTTTAACTTGCATTTTTGGTTTGCAGAGTGAACTGTGTTCACAGATCAGAAATATTTTAAACATAAATATATTTATTTTGGTGAACCTCAGCCCATCTGAGAGTTGTCGAATATTCCTCCAGTTTGATCTGCGCCATTTACGTTTCCACCTTTTGCGAAAACGAGCAACAGTTCATGTTTTGATTATTTTGTTTGTCTCAGTCTTCTGACAACTGGACGGGTTGTTTTAATTAAAGAAGTTTCACCACCTGTCCAGAACTGAAGAAGCTTCTTCTCTTTGAACTGGTCTAATGTGGAAATCCAGAATTTAAACTCAGTGGCTCATCCTGGGAGGTGTTAGATTTGCCTGGACTAGTGTCGTTGGAGTCCCCGTCCCTGGCAGAGGCAGGGTCGTCGAGGGTCGTTAGAGGTTTCACACAGTTACAAGAAGAAAGCAATAACCCATCTGAAACAGTTGGAAGAGGACCAGGTCAACACATGGCCGTCCCAGGAGAAACCATGCCTCGACTTTGTGAATTATCAAAAATCCACAAGGAAGGAGCTCTGCTCCTCAAGATTCACCAAGATCGTGGCACCACTGGTGGGGAACACACCACACCACTTCAAGAACTCACAATATTTCACCAAGCAAAGCAAAGGACATCAAACTCCTCCAGGAGGAAACCATGGTGTCCTACGATGTCACATCACTTTTTGCGTGCATCCCTCCACGCAGGCAATAGTTTGGAAACGGCTGCTTCATGAGGTCAGTTCTGTGAACCAAACATGACATGAAGCAGCTGTTTCCTAACCACCGCCACCACCTCACCGTGAACCACATCTGCTCCTTGCTGGACCTGTGCCTGACCACTACCTACTTCAAATTCAATTTAGAGTTTTACTGCCAAAAACCGGATGTGCCATGGGCTCCCATAGTCTCTAATAGTGGCCAACGTCTACATGGAAGAAGTGGAAATGACAGCTCTCCTCTCTTTCAGAGGAACAACACCCCGCCACTGTACGTGGATGAAACCGTGGTCACCATCCAGAAACAAGATGTTGAAGCCTTCACAGAACAAATCAACTCTGTGGACAAGAACATCAAGTTCATCCGGGAAGGAGAGCCTCCTGGCCTTCTTGGACTACGTATTGGACTAGTATACATAAAAGCCGATGTTTGATTTACATCACCCACTGGAGGACAAAGTGGGAGTCATCAGAACCCTACAACACAGAGCACAGAGTGTCCCAACAGGTACCGAGAGCAAAAAAGAAGAGGAGCACATCAAGAAAGCCCTGAAAACTGGACCTTTGTGAAAGCAGCCAAAAGAAACACGATACAGGAAAAAACCAGAAGAAGAGGAGGAATGTGGCCATCCCATACGTCAGAACAGCTGAGGAGAATTTTCAGCAAACACCACATTCCTGTACATTTCAAACCTGGGAACACCTCAAGGCAGAAGCTGGTCCATAAAACCCAGACACAGGCTGTTGTACTAAACAGTCACTTCACAGGCGAATGGCCCGACATAGAAGAGCCACTTCCTCAGGGCAGGAATCGGCAGTCTCAAAAACATGAAACATTCCTTTGAAGACAACAACATTCGTATCTCGGCCAGGGAGGATAGGAACAGGGACCCCAACGACCCTGCAATGACCCCAGCCCAGGTGAAACTAACACCTCCTGGGATGAAAGGGAGCCACTGAGTTTAAAGTAAATTAGACCAGTCAGAACTGAAGAAGCCACCTGGGATCTGTGGTGAAACGTCCAACCAGTCCAGTGGCTGGAAGAAAACCACAGGCTTTGGATTATTTTGTTCACTTTTAAGTATGTTCTTGAACAATTTGTCCCCTCCAAGGTTCTGACAAAACCTACACCCTTGATTGAGGATATTATAATTGTGTAAAAAGTTATGTATTTGTTGTGAATCTCAGGAAAACTGCAGTACATGACTGCTCCGGCTCTTGGCTAATGGGGATGCTTTGAAATAAACAAACATAAAATTCTGGGTGGTGGTCCAGAATACTTTCAATGCAGGAAATATACTTTATAAATTAGATTGGCTTCATTTATTATTTTTTCTAGTGTATGTGTAATGAAATTATTATTATTGCATTTTTTTTTGCTTGATTTTAGTGATTTTGAGTGATTTTAACACTAACCGCCATGTTCCTTTCCAAGTTTTACCAAAGTTTGAAGTCAAAATCAACACATCTGCTGAAGTCTGCAGTGAACAAGACGACACCAGGGTTGAAATATGTGCAACGTAAGCAACGGGACATATTCCTGTCCATGAATCAAAACATGTCTTCACAGGTTTTGAAAGGTGAGTGAGCTGTCTGTACGTTGGTTTCAGATATACATATGGACAGCCAGTCCAAGGGATGGTGAAGGTTGGCATGTGCAGACCCCTTCATCGCTACTGGCATAATGGAGCAGATCTGGGCATCACTGCTCCATGTTACAGCGAAATCAAACAGGTACAGACACTGCAGCGCTATGAATGACATAGTCTGTACGTACATTTCCACCACAGTCTTCTTCTTCTTTTCCTTTGGACTGTTCTCTTCAGGGGTCGCCACGGCGAATCATCTGCCTCCATCTCACCCTGTCCTCTGCAGCTTCTTCTCTCATACCAACTACCTTCATGTCCTCCTTCACCACATCCATAAATCTCCTCTTTGGTCTTCCTCTAGAC
>JAQQAE010014387.1:0-12405 GCA_029823295.1 Pseudamia nigra
AACATCACTAGATGGATTTGTAACAGATTGAATAGTACTGAATAGCACTCTGGGGCGATTGCAGCTGGTGGAAATAACATTTGCTAAATACTGACATTTAGCAGCTTTAACCGCATTTTGATAGTCAGTGAGACTGTCCCTCAATATTCCCAGTGATACATGTCCTCATTTTATTTATTATTTTCTTCATTTTTTCTGTTCTTTCTTAATTATTTTCTTCATTTTTCCTAATTTTGTTCATTTTTCCTCATCCTGTGGATTATTTTGTTTATTTTTTCCTCACTTTATTCATTTTTTTCTTATTTTCTTCATTATTTTGTTAATTTTTCCACATTTTATTGATTATTTTGTTAATTTTTCTTCAATTTTTAAAACTATTTTGTTGATTTTCCCTCACTATTCTTCTATGGATTATTTAGATCATTTTTCCCTCACTTTATTGATTATTTTATTCATTTTTCTTATTTTCGTAATTTTTTCCTGGTTTTCTTAATTATTTTGTTCATTTTCTCACATTTTCTTGAGTATTTTGTTCTTTTTTTTTCATTTTTTAAATCGCGACCCTGACCAGGAAAGTGGAAGATGATGGATGGATGGATGATTTTCCCTCGCTATATTTATTATTTTGTCTATTTTTTCCTCATCATCGTTATGATTTTGCCCCCCACCCTCCTATGTTCAGACAAAATCTACACCCTTGATCTACGGTTATGAAATAAGAAAACGAAAACCCAGTGTCCATCCATTCCCCGGAACCCGAGACCCTGCAGAAAAGTTGGCATGTATGTAATTTGTAAGATGTGGGTTCCTCTAATTAAAATGCAGTCCCTTGTGATGTTTGACTAAGCTTGTGGGACGTGTTGACGTGTGTGGCGCAGTATCAAGAGGGAAAAGGAGTGGCCCCAGTCGTGACTCATGAGGAACTCCCACCCAAGTTTTTGACACAAATTCTCATTCCTCTGCACCAAACATGATATTGTAGGGGGTTTCTTTGAAACAAACATATGAAGCATTCAGGAGATCATTATTTCCATTATTACAGACCCCCCCGTGTCCATTTACTTCATTATTTTGATCATTTTTGCTCATTTTGGTCTGCATTTTGCTGATTTTTTGGTCCGTTTAAATGGCTATTTTGATCATTTCTGTTAGCTTAATTGTTTTGTTAATTTTTGCTCATTTTGTTGTGCATTTCTTAAATTTTTTTTCTTAATTTTGTTGTTTGTATTGGACATTTAAAATTTTTGTTCATTGGTTATTTTGATCAGTTGAATTGATTTGTTCATCTTTTTTCTCGTTTTGTTGTGTATTTGTTGATTTTGTACATTTTAATTCATTCACTTGATTTTTTTTCCTCTCGTTTGCTCAATACGTTGTGTATTTTGTTCATTTAATTCAGTTCAATTCAGTTTAATTTTTCCTTTTATTCTTCAATTACTTGACTTTTTCTTCATTTTGTTCTCACTTGCTGGAATTTGTTACGGCTGAACATGCTTTTTAAACATAAATGGTGTTTACATGGTACCATTTATTGCCTCACGTGGAACAAAATCTCTCAAAACCCAGAAAAATACAACAGTAATATTTAACAACATGTCACTACACCCAATAAAAACACATTAGACATGATGAGCATCTGCTGGGGTTTGATTTCAGCACAATTAAAAGGATTAAAGGATTTAATGGGTTATGAAATAAAAAGTAAACCTAATTGAAGCTGTGTGGTCAGTGTTGATGAGATCTTTTGATTAATAAATCAGATAATCGGCTTGATGTATGTCACTTAAATGTAAATTGCACTCGCAGTTTGGTCTCTAAGCCGTGGAGTAAGAGGCATTTTTGGTTCCTGTACATAGTGGATTGTTGACGTGAGAGGGGGACCAGCCATGACAGACATTTTTAGGACATGTTTTAAATTTAGAAGTTGCTGTGAGGAAGAAAAAAAACCCGAGTTGTCAGACTTTACATTACGTCGTGAGCTCAGCAGCTCGGTGGCGGCGTCGCAGACCCTCAGATCTCCGTTACAAACAAACGTCATAAGGACAAGTGCAAAACCTGTCGGCTCATCCAGGATTTCAGTCTCAGTATTTCTGCGGCTCCAGATTCTCACAGAGCTGTAACATGCAACCCTCCCGAACAAATCCTTCTTCTTACTGATAATTCAAATAATGTCCTTCTGCGGGTCGTGTTTAAAGGCACCGTCTGCTTTTGTGAAGCGTGTTTTCTTAGAAATACTCGTCAAAAATGATGGGTGACAAAGTTTATATTTTATAGGTTATGATCCTTGAACTTTATCATGGTGGAGGGATTTAGGTGCCTAGGAGCTATGCTGTTGGGGGCCCGTGGAAGGGTCTCACATGGTCCTAGGTGACAGGTCAGAGTGAGAGCGATTCTGAAGACCCTTACGATTATACCTCCCACCTGCAGGAAGGGTTGTAAGGCTCCAGTGCTGTGTAGTTTGGGTGGCAGCTGAAGGACCCTGCTCTGGGTGGTCCAAAAGTAGCTCTGTGGGAAGGCCCTGGGCAGACTCAGGACACGCTGGAGGGACTATGTCTCTTGGCTGGCCTTGGAATGCCTGTGGGGCCCCCCAGACGAGCTGGAAGAGGCTCCTCTACTTAGGCTGCTGCCCCCGCGACCCTGACCAGGATGGGCAGAAGATGATGGATGGATGGATGGATGGATGGAGGTTTTGATCACTGAGTCGGGACCAGGGCTGTGTGATGAGGCTGATAATAACAACAACTAGAAAATTTCAAAGAAATTCTGTGTGTACTTGCTACTCGCGGCAGATTTGGTCTTAAATTATAGCACCTCCCCAATCCCATAGCATCTGACAGTCTTTACAAAGGGAGAGAAATTTAAGTTTAACGCACCCAGACAGGCTTACTGAGAATGTTTTAGCTTAATGGTACTCCTTAAACAAGATCATCTGTGTCGCAAACTGTTGCTCAGATCATCACAGTCTTTTCACAGGAGGCTTGGATGAACATCCTGATGTAATTTTTATATAGGTTCAGTGTAAATTATATGAGACAGAGTGAGTTAAGCAAGTGCAAGTCACTGGAGATGAGCTACTCTCCTCTAACATGGGAGTTAATGTGACAGTTGGATGGACCTTCTGTCCCTCTGAGGTTCAGATTTTAAATGGTGTAAGTCAATGGGCTTTGGTTCGCTGGTTTTCTGAAAGGGGACACGTGGACACATTTCTGGCAGAAATTGTGATTCTGTTGTAAAATATCTCTGGTCAAGAGCAGTTAAAGCAGACACTTTTGAGATAATCTCAGAGCCTTTCTCCACTCTGTCAGGTACACTCCCAGTCTATCATTTCATCCCATTGACTCCCATTATTATTATACTCAGAAAAAGTCACCTAAAATGTTAACTTAAGTCTGTCTAACAAAATGAAGTTAAGTGGCTCTGAAGTGCGGTGAGTCTTGTGATTTTTTTTTATATCTTCCCATGGGAAAGTTGAAAATTTGAGGGAAAATATGGGCATTTTTTTGTCATCGTTGAGTGAGTAACTTAAAAAGTAATAGCACAGTGTTTCCAGAACTGGGACCCGTTCTCTGCATGTAAGTCACCCTACACTAGGAGCAGTGGGCTTCCAGTGGGCTGCAGACCTTGGAGGTTTAACTCTTCATTGGCTCAAAGGCACCAGTCAATATGCAGTCTCTATCAAAAGTGATATTTTGTTTCCGGTGAGCCGCAAATGCATCAATTTGCATTTTTTTCTGTCGCAAAATGATCAAAAACAATCAAGAAACCGAACACGAGCAACACAAAACCTACATATTGACGCTTTACCAATTCAACAGAAACAGAAAATGAAGTGTTCGTGACTCAAAATGTCCAGGCGGATCCAGAGATGCCGACTACAAACGCCTTTTCCCTCACTCGCCTTACGAACTGATTTACAGCAGGTCGCGCTGCGACCCGGCTTCCTGCCGCCAACAGCTTCCTCACCTGTGAGCGACAGCGCCGCATGCTTGGCTGATACCGTCTTAAGGTGTGTCTGATGGATGAGCCGGCGTCTTGAAGATCTGTTTGCCTTGTTGCTTTCAAAGGCCGGAGCGTGACATACCTGCACGGATCAAGATGTGCGTCCTCGGCTCAGGTCACACCGGAACAGCAGCAGGTTGTGACCTCTGACAACAAGATCCGACATCATGCGGAGCCTGTTCGTCAATTAACGCTTTGAAACCGCACCGCGAGCCTCGACAGCCTTCCAGCGCCGGCACAAAGCCACGCGGTGACACGAAGACAACGCCATTGGCAAACAGGAATGCATGGGTTGGAATAAAAAGGGATCGAGTCGGGGGGAGTGGGGGTGAGTTGGGGTGGTGGGATACAAGGGCGTAGATTTCATTTTAAGATAAGGGGGGATCGTATCTGGATCCAAACCATTTATGTACTGGGTCAAAGGCACAACAAATGAATAAAATCAGCAACAAAATGAAAAAAAAAGTCAAAATAATGAGCCGGATGAGCAATGAAAATGAACAAATTAGCAACAGAATGAACAAAAATGAACAAAATATGCAACAAATTGAGGAAAATTGACAAAATCAGCGATACAACTGAACGAAGAAGCAACAAAATAAGCAAAATGAGCAAAAATAGCCAATAAATCAGCTAAACTGCTACTGCTTTTGAGCAAACTGTACAAATTTATTTTCCTGTTGTTGATGGGTTTTTTGTTTTTTTTATTGTTATTTTTACTAAGAAAAAAAATCACCTTATATGTTTCTGGTGCTCAAACAAACTAATGAACAAAAGCAAAACAAAACAAACTGACAAAAATGAACAAAATAGAAGAGTGAAATGAAAAAAAATTAATAAGAGCATAACTAGCAATGATAATCAACAAATTAGCACCCGAATGAGCAAAAGTTAAGAAAATTATTAGTGATTTATTAACAAAAAGTGTAAAAAAAAAATAATCGCAATGAGAATGAACAAGTTAGCAACCGAATGAGCACAGAAGAAACAAAATAAGCAAAAATGAATAAAATAAACAAAATAAACCACACTTAACGATAAAATGAATAAAATAAGCAAAACAAAAAGAAAAAATGTCAAAAATAATGAACCGAATGAGCAATGAAAATGAACAAATTAGCATCAGAATGAACAAAAATGAACAAAATATGCAACAAATTGAGGAAAATTGACACAATCAGCAATACAACTGAATGAAGAAAATAAGGCAAAAAAGAGCAAAAATAAACAATGAAATTAGCAAAACCGACAAAAATGAACAAAATAAAAGAGCGAAATGGAAAAAAAGAAATAAAAGTTAACATAACTAGCAATGAAAATCAACAAATTAGCACCCAAATGAGCAAAAGTTAAGAAAATGAGTATTAATTGATTAACAAAACATGCAAAAAAAATTGCAATGAGAATGAACAAGTTAGCAGTCGAATGAGCAAAGAAGGAACAAAATAAGCAACAGTGAATAAAATAAACAAAATGAACGAAACTTGACAATAAAAGGGACAAAATACGCAACAAATTGAGCAGAAAAAAACAAAGCTTGAGAAAAATACACACAATGAATGAACTGGCAAAAGTTAATAAAAATACTTAACACCATTAACTAAAATGAAAAAAAAAAGCAAGAAAGAAGCTGCCTGTCTGATCTCACCTGAATTCTGACACTGTTTACATGAGTTTCTGATCCCACTGTTGTTCTTTTTGTTCCTTAAACTGATCATTTTAAAACATTTTCCTTGATTTACTTCATTTTTGGTCCCTTCCTAAACAGACACAAGCTGATACGTTAATAATTCATTCGGAAACCAAGAAAAATGACATGTATGACATTTTAAATATGCAGGAGGATCTGAAAAAACCCTGTGCAATGTTCACACCTGAACGACACGTTTCAAAACTGATAAGAATGAATAAAATAAGCATCAAAATGACTTAAACTGCAATATAAAAAGGAACAAAATATTCTCTTGATGAAATCTAAAGGACTGACGGTCAAGAACAGGAGCAAAAAAAAAAAAAACACAAAAATAAACATAACTGTAGTTTTGAGAGAAAATGGAAAAAATATGTATATCAAAATTGCACAGAAGGGTCAATGTAACCTCCTAAAAATGAACCTACCTTAATCAAAAACTAAAGAAAATGAAGAAAAATTTAACAAAATAGTCAAGAAATTCAACAAAAACAAACTAAGCAAAATAATCAAGCAAAGGAACAAAAATTACTAAAATGAGCAATAAAATGATCAAAATTGAACAGAAGGGACAAAGTAGACATAAACTTTGTCTACTTTGTAGAAGTAGTAAACATAAATGAACAAAATTTAAAAAATGATAACGATCTCCTTTGCAGATATTTGACCTGATGGGACTTTAGAGGCTCTGTATTGTTTACCTAATCAATAGAATATTAATGGTAGGTTATTAAAAGTACTTTTGTAGAAATTAGCCCCCCTTTACCGCTGATCTGATCTGATGAAACCTACGGCCTTGTACTACAGGATGCCCCCCCGCCCCCCTCAAACCCCCCAAAGACACTGGTATCAGTGGGCCGTGACAGCCCCACACATACAGCGACACACACTGAACTGTGGCTCCAGGCCTTTTGTGTCCATGTCCTGCTCCACTGATCTTCCTGGTTGCTGGAGGACAATGGGGGGCAGTCAGTCAGTCAGTCAGTCAGTCAGTCAGTCAGTCAGTCAGATACTGTCTGCTTCCCAATAACATAGCAGGCAGTCGCACGGGCAGAACTAATCTGGGAATGTCTCTGCACTGAATCTCTACCCAAAACCTGAAACAAAAGGATGAACACAGAGCTGCTTTTAAAATCACATGAGAACATGATAAGAACATAAGAACAGTATAAGAACATGATAAGAACAGAATAAGAACAATATACAGTAAGAACAAAAGAATATTATAAGAACATGAGAAGAACATTAAAGAACACGTAAGAACAGGATTAGAACATGACGAGAACATGATAAGAACAGTATACGAACATAGTAAGAACATTATAACATAATTAGAACATTATAAGAACACGAGAAGAACATGAGAAGAACATTAAAGAACAGATAAGAACAGGATTAGAACATGATGAGAACAGTATAAGAACATTGTATGAACATTATAAGAACATGATAAGAAGTTGATAAGAACATTACAAGAACATTATAAGAACATGATAAGAACAGTATGAGAACATGCTATGAACATTATAAGATCATGATAAGAAGTTCATAAGAACAGCATAAGAACATGATAAGAGCATTATAAGAACATGATTGAACAGTATAAGAACATGATAAGAATATTATAAGAACATGATGAGAACATGATAAGAGAGACTTCATGAAATGACTAATCTACTCTGCAGAGCTGGAGAAACACAATGCTGACTGAGATTAACTACACATTTAGACAAAACGGACTCAAGAACAGTACAGGTACTTCATGAGGGTTAGGAGTTGATGTGATTTAATTTGATTCGTTTTGATTGTACCCAAATCTCATCTTGGGTTTTTAAGGCACCTCTATACAGCCTTGTAGCAGTACAGTGGTACCTCGGATTCTGATGGTGAGGCAGTCTTGTTTCACAGCCGGCTAGTGCTCTGACTTCCGTGGACACTGCACATGTCAATAACTGTAAACATCTCCGACACGAGACGCCACCGAGGCCTGGGAGCGGACAGCCGACACACCGCTGCCCGATGGCTTCAATTATGGAACAGTATCACCAGTGATTTCCTTCTGTTTGATCCAAAGCAGCAGTAGCATCTCCAAAACGCAAGCTAATGGATGTTAGCCGCTAGCCTCTGTTAGCTTGGCTAACGGCTGTTAGCTTCCGGGTCTTTCACGTATGAGACCCGGAAGTGACTACAGGCTAAAGGCTGTTAGCCGTTAGTCTGTGTTAGCTTGGCTAGTGGCTGTTAGCTTCACCAAGACCCGGAAGTGACTATTTGCTAACTGATTAATTTTCGTCGTCAGAGGTAATTTTTTTGCAGTTTTTTTCCTCGGTATCCGAAGAGCTCTTTGTCCGAGGTACCACTGTACTACAGACTTTCATTACAAGAGGTTTCTCTTACATTTTGGTCATAAATAAAACATTCTGCCTTCCTTCCCAGGCTTTACTATGGAGCCCCTGAAGTCCCGAGGAGTGATATTTTATTTAACTAATTATTATCTAGTGCAAATGAGATATTTCATTACATATGAGCTCTAGTTCCTCAGCCAGGCTGCATTAGAAACGATATCCAACCCAAAAGCATCGACACGCCGGTGGTGGAGAAGCCCCACCGCTCGATCGCTGTCCTTCATTTTCCCAGCAAATTTCTGGTCACTTTAACCATTTTTGCTCCTTTTCTTGAATTCATGTTCCTGTTTTTGTTCAATTTTGTTCATTTCAGTTTGGCTTTGTTCACCTCGTTTTTACTTACCTTTAAAGAGTAAAACACATGAAAACTGAGCTATTATTGATGACGAATGGATAACTCTTGCATGTGGTTTAAACTGATCTGCAAAGAGCCTTGAGAAGCATTTACTTGAACCACCTAACACCTCAGTGGAATCAAAACATTTTCTTTCCTCTGGTGCAAAGTGAAAACAGTTGATTCCTCCTCCTGCCTGATCCCCATCGGCGAGGACAGGCTTCATCAGCTGATGTTGAACAAAGGCCGAGTAATCAGAGCGACCAATGAGCAGCTTTAAGAAAACCTCGCTGTCTTCTCCCTCCCTCCCTGCCTCCCTGCCTCCCATCCTCCCTCCCTCGGCCCTCTCCATCAATCTGAGGGCTCCTATTTGGGATGCCCCTCTTCATTTGATGTGGCAGCAATTAGCAGGGGGACTTTTGTCCCTTTGGGCAGACGGGCGGTCCACTCCACTGATCCCAGTCCACACAGTCTGAATGGAGCAAACTGAAGATAGCACTGCATGGGGATCAAACGGACCTGCCTTGCCACCGTTATGGCCCCTCAGCTGCCTCCTCTTTATTGGACAAGAAGGAAGAGGGGGACAAGAAGGGAGAGAGGGAGGAATAAAGAAGAGAGGTGTTAGTTTTCCCATGAGAATGCTCGCTGGGGGGCCAGGCTTCTTTAGGGACTTGGTTTTTATAAAAGTCTGTAAGCCTCAAATAGATACATGTAAGTCATTTTGGTTACACGATGCGTAAAGCGGGACTGAATCCCACCGCGTCGACCGGTTCATGTTATATTTATGTTACACATGAAACGTTTTTCCATTAACATCATGTTCAGGAAGGTCACAAGATAAATTAGATCGAACCAACAACCAACGAAATGGTTGAATTAGCTTTTTTATAAGCCAACATGAAACACTGAGCAGCAGGTTTTAGTCCAACTTTCTTGTGTTCGACCAATTTTCTTAACATGTTGTGAAAAGTCTGCTTTCCCACGGTACTGGTCGAGTAAAGTGAAGAAACAGGTTCCTCCACACATGGAAACACAGCAGCCGAAAGGAGAAGAAGAAGAAGAAGTGACTGAGCTTAGAGCTGAGGAGACTGAGTAACATATTTTTAATATGTTTGTTAGTAATTCAACTGTTTCTAAAGGCGTGACCAGTCGACAAAGGCCGGTGATGTGAGGCTGATGCAGAAATAATTTAAAGATGTGATTGGCCATGGCTCCAATAGAGGTGCACTCGACCAGGGGTCTGCAACCGGCCGCTCTAGATCCACATGTGGCTCTTTAGCCCCTCCCCAGTGGCCCTTTAGCCCCTCCCCAGTGGCTCTTTAGCCCCTCCCCAGTGGCTCTTTAGCTCCTCCCCAGTGGCTCCTGTGACTTTGTCCATTGATGGAGGTAACATATTATAATAAATCAAAATGAACCAAATAAGTACTAAATCAACAAATGGCAGCTAATTACAAAAAACAGACAAAACTGAAGACAATGATCCACAAAATGGACCAAATAATCAAGATCATGAACCAGATCTAACAATACTACTAATAATAAAATGTATTAATAAAATCATCAAACATGAACAAAACTATTAATGCAACCAAATAATGTTAAGATTAAGACAAAATAATCCATAAAGCAATCAGGAAAATATCACACAAATGACAAATAGTACATTTTGCAAAATGAGAATGAATTAAAAGTAACGGAATATTTAGAAGATGACCAAAATCATGAACAAATGTCACAAAAGTGAGCAAAATTCTTTGCAAAATTCTTAAAATTGAACATGAATAATGGGGAAAATCAACACAAAATCCCCAAAAGTGACAAGGAAATGAACAAAATAATCAACAAAATGAATGGGATCATCAAGGTGAATAAAAAGGGAACAAAGATGAACAAATTAACTAACGAGACAAACAGAAAAGAATGAAATAATAAACAAATTGGTTTTAAAATGTGCTGCAGAAATGGTTCAGATATTTTTTGCGGCTCTCGACACATACATTTTAGGTTGTTCTGTCCACAAATCAAAATCAGAATCAGAACTTTATTGTTATATATTTCCCTCAACAATGAAATGCATAGTTTCCAGAATTAGGCTCCTTAGGGA
The DNA here is from genome assembly GCA_029823295.1 of Pseudamia nigra. Classification (NCBI taxonomy): domain Eukaryota; kingdom Metazoa; phylum Chordata; class Actinopteri; order Kurtiformes; family Apogonidae; genus Pseudamia; species Pseudamia nigra. Next base: position 10,530 of record JAQQAE010014387.1, read on the forward strand.
GCAAAATTTTGGTCACATAAAAAAAACCTCATAGGCACAGTTAGCAGACAAGTTGCAACACAAATGTTCCTTAACAAAGCAATAAATTTTCAGAGAGCCTTGGTTCTGGAGTGAGTGCAACAATGCCAGCTGGATGCATGTGTGATTTATCAGTCCTGATAGGGAAGTCAAGGTGCCTCTCTCAACATGTCCGTAAGAGTTCACACTGACCCCAAACCAGAGTGTTTGGTGTAAGTGGGGGTGGGAGACACTCTTTAGATTGAAGAGGTTGCAGACCCTGCTCTGGACTATCTAAAAACCATTAAGCAAGGCAGTGGGAAAGTCCATGGAGTTGCACACAAAGAGTGGCACACAAGTCTGCTGCTGCCTTGCAGTTTGTCTTGGGAAAGGTGCAGGATAAGGAAGTAAACCCCAACAGAAAATGTCACCTTCTGGCTGTCACCAAACTGTTGGTTTCTGTCAGCAAGGCTGAGAGGGGGGTCCTGCTCTTTGGGGAACCCCAGGGCTTCCATATCATCCACCCAAGCTTGTAGCACAAGACCCAACACAGGAAGTGACAGTTACTGGTTCTAAGCTCATCCGATTGGTGCAGGAAATGAGCGCCAGGGGTTTCTTCTGACGGTGGGAGAGTTCATCGCATCTCACTGGACAGCTACTGCCCACCTGAAGCTTTTATGTTTGTTTCAGTAAGGTGTTGTCCGTCCATGGCCTGCCGGTTTCTTTGGGTGAAAGGAGCCTTAGAAGACTATACGACGAGCAGGTGGCAAAACATGTATCAGCGAAAAAAAGAATCAAAACCAAACATCCTTCACTGTGCTGACTGTGGAAGAGAATGCGGCTCGAGAGCAGGCCTGTACAGCCACTCTGAAAATTACTTGACGGATAGTTCTGGTGTGGTGACATAGTGACTTCCTCGGTGCGCGACGCCATCGTCAGTCATGATGAAGCGATGACATGATCTTCTTCTTCTTCTTTTCCTTTGGGCTGTTCCCTTCAGGGGTCGCCACAGCGAATCACCTGCCTCCATCTCACCCTATCCTCTGCACCTTCTTCTCTCACACCAACTACCTTCATGTCCTCCGAAGTGATGACATGATGATGATGAAGAAACTCACAATCTCAAACGCTTAATTAAGATTCTCTAAGAACTGATCTAGTTTTAAGATTAGGATAATACAACAACTCTCTGCAGTGCTGGGTTTAACTGACAGGTCTGTATGACAGCTGCAGGAGCTACACCTCTATATCCTTTATGTCATAAAACACCTTTTCCTGACAGATGCCCGACTGTAGTCGCGGTTCAGACATTACACCAACAACACCATCAGCATGCTGTCTAGTTGTACTCGGAAGTCAGAATTGCCAAGTTTCTAGAAGTCAGAATTCCAACTCAGAAAGTTGGAGCAACCTCTCCAACCCCAACATAACAATTCAATATGGCTGCCACCTACAACAACTGAATGAACGCTGTAGTACTACTGTATGTGCGGGGTTAGTTGTCACACAGGTTGGTTGTCACATTCATTAGATTTCACTCCCTGAAGGGCGCTGTTTAGAAATGTTGGTATTGAAATTTTCAGAACTGGGGTCAGAGATCACCTACGTGGTCATTTCAGCAGTCAGACACTTGACATGGAAGTGAAAGGATTTTTTGTGTTTTTTGTGTCAAAATGTAACATTTCAGTTTTTCTCTATTTCTTTTCTAGGATTTTACACAATGGGTATATAATACATCAGTTATTACCATTAAAAAGGAATGAGGACATCAGAGGAACAGCACATGTAAGATGTTTTGGAGGCAAAGTCAGAGAGGCTGGATTGAGATGGTTTGGACATGTACAGAGGAGGGACAGTGAATATATCGGTAGTAGGATGC
>JAQQAE010014388.1:0-12405 GCA_029823295.1 Pseudamia nigra
CACACCGCCATCTGGTGGATGCATGACGCAAGTGCGCCTTATAATCCGGTGCGCCCAATAGTGCGGAAAATACGGTACCTAGAAAGACTGAATTCATTTCATTTATTTCCTTTTGACCCCTTTATAGGATATGCAGAACAGAGAAAAAGAAATGATTAAAACAAAACCACAACAGGTGACAGGAACATTGTAAGAAACAATGTTGCTGTTAAAACAACACATTGAACAAACACGAAACTAGTGAGGAATTGAAACAAGATTAGACAGAATGTTTGTACTTCAAGAAGACATTAGTTTTTGTAATGTGTAACACATGGATTCACTCTGCATTAACAGCCAACCAACTCCTTTCTATATTCATCAAAAACAGGGACAAACAAACACATAATGGTATTCATTTCCTCTGTCAGCAGTCGAACAAAAAGTACAGTGCTGAAGATTATCTCGATCAAACCTACGCCCTGAGCTGGGCAAGTTATTGCAATTTTGACAAACTAATTCTTCAACAGGGGTCAAACACTGTTCAAAAATAAAATCATTTTTAAATCATTTGTAAAGTGTTGGGGGCAGTGGTAGCTTAGAGACTACAGGAACGAGCTTGTGATCAGTCACCAGTTCAAATCCCCAGACCGGCAGGAGATTTGGGTGGGGAAGGTTAAAGCCGTGACCTACCCTCACCCTCATCACCACCACCACAGCCCCGAGCAAGGCCCTCAACCCCGAAATGCTACACACCGACTGCCCTCTCACTGTCCCCCGCAGATGGGTGCAGAGAATAAATTCATTGTAAGCAGAAGAAAGTAACAGTAACTGACCATCACATAATGGACCAGGGTGTAATTTTTCATGCCATCTCTGCAACGCCAGCCGCGCCTTTATTTGCTGTCTTCCATTATTGGTTTAACTGATTAGTCCAGGTGTTCCTGACCACTGTAGGTTTAATCAGTTTGTCCTGTAATGTAAGACAGGAACTAAAAGAGCTGGTTTAAGTTCAGGAAGTAGTGAAGCTGTGCATTTAACATTAACAAGTTGATTTTTTTTCAAAATTCTTGCTAGAAATACAAATGATATTGACATTTATTCAACTTATTATGTTGGACAAAGCCATGGAACAGCAAATTGTCTTCTTGTTGAAACTGATGATGTCCTTGACCTTTTATCTTGAAGGTCACTGCATATTTCAACCAGCACAGTCAATAACCCAGGGGTATATGACATTTTCAACCTACATACAGTAGCTAGAATGTGTGTAAGGCAAAGTGCAGTAAATTCAGCCCCTACTGATCTTCAAGGTGAGTCACCTGATGAGTGAAAAGTTTCCTGGAGTCTATTATCTCATATTAGCTAGTAGTTTTGGTACTATAGGTCGAAATAAGTTTTTAGTATTTATTAATGCTGTGACTTAACCAATATGAAAATTAGGTGGTGGTTGCCATAGTAACCCTACCCTGACTTCCCATGTGCCAAATTTGGTTAGTTTGGAGATACGGAGCCGAATGTTCGGACGGACACACTGGCTTGTATCGCAATCTGCTACCGATAATGATTTCTGGTTTCGTTTGCATGTCGTCCATATTGTGTTTGAATTGCGGTATTTTCTGCGTGTTGTTGTGTCATGTCCAGGCTATGAGGGGCGAATTGGTATGGCAGCTGTGACTTTGAAAGAAGCTGAAGACTTTGACTGTTTGGACGTTCACAAACAGGTCGTCAACTACCTCCCGGCGTACGCACGACCACGATTCATCAGGGTTCAGGTGTGAATAACCCCCCGTTTATGTGATCAGTTTTTACACACTGAGGGTCCTGTTTTAGGGACAGTCACTGAGAAATCTGTCCTAAAATCAGGTTATCACATTAATGTACACTACTGTATATGGACAGACGCATGGGCTTTTCCAAAACCACAGGAATCTTGATCATATCTCAACTGTCACACATTTATGGTCATAAGCACAAAATTGGCGTACAAAAATAAGTTCAATATCATAAATACAATGAGGGGAAAAAAAGAACAATAAAACAAATAAAATGAAAAATGAAAATGGATGAAAAATAAAATGAATAAAATCAACAATGATTTAAAAAGTAAACAAAAATGAACAAATAATGAATAAAATAATAGAGACAATGATTACGTATGTGCAAAATGTACAAAAAAATGAAAAATTAACAGAAATGAATAATTAGCTAAATTTGTCAAATAAAATGGGCAAAAATGCCCAAAAAGAATTGATACAATAATCAAGAAAAAAGAAGGAAAATGAACAAGGTGCATAAAAATGAGATTTTAAAAAAGAAAAGAAGTTAACAAAATGAACCATAGAAATCAACAAAAATAAACAAAATCTGCAGTAAAAGAAGAAGAAAATAATCCAAATTTAGTCATTTACATTCACAGCTTCTATATTTCATGTATTGTTTCAGCTGTATTTGAAAATACCCCGTTGCTGTTTTGCAGCCGTGTCTGGAGATGACGGGGACGTTCAAGATGAAGAAGGTAAAGCTGGTGGAGGAGGGATTTAACCCGGCAAACATCTCCGATCAGTTGTATTTCCTCGACACGGAGAAGAAGACGTACGTTCCGCTCACGGAGGACATTTACAACGCCATCGCATCCCGGGAAATCAAATTCTAACACGGAATGTGTGGCGGTTAGTGCCGAGCTGCAGGTGGCGCCGCTTTGCCGTGGATTTGTAACAGTCGACTAATCTCAGGGATGTTGAAGCATCACAAACTGGTTTTTATTCACACGACTACTGCTCATCTCTACAGTGACTGAGTGTACACAAACGCCTGACCTATAGTGTTTTAATAATTAAACTCTGGTCGTCTTTACCGAGTCCAAAAAACATGTGCATCTGGTTTTGTTTGAATATGTACAATTGAGGTCAAATTGTTTATCAGAGCTTTTTTGTTTCATTTACAAAACAGGAACTTATTTTCATTTGCAAACAGAAAAAAATGACCATGGTCAATATCACAGGTGGGTAGTACTCAAGTACATTTACTCCTTTACATGTTAATTTTCTTGATTACAAAATGAAATCAAGAAAAGTAACAAAACTGAGTTAATTAAATGATACAAATGAGTGAAATAAGCAGAAAAGCAAAAAGGAAGAAAATTATCAAGGAAATGAACAAGAAATTGATCCAAAAGTCAACAAAATAAGCAAAAATGGTCATAATAATCAAAGTTAACAAAAAGTAACAAAACAACAGCACCAAAATTACTAAAAAAAAAAACAAGTTAAGGAACAAAACTGGATAAAAAAAACCAAGTAACATAGATAAACAAAATAAAAATTGATCAAATCAACAAAAAAAGACAAATACCTGATTTAAGGCAGGAGGTTATGCTGTAAATTAAAATAAATTCTATAATTATTCACTGCTTGAATAGTATTTTTTTTCATTGGGACAGTTTTTTGCTCAAGTACTTGTATTTCTGAATACTTGGTCAATATTATGAACCCCCAGAAGAGCTGACCTTTTTATTCAAGCATGGCCCAAACACGACTCGACTGACCAGACGGTGACACCTATCCGAACATGTCTGTCTTTTTAAAATCCACCTGAATAATTACATCAGTGCTGTTAAACACTCAGTAACTGAAAATGAACAGTATAGTATCAAAATGGTCGACTAAATAAATAATATAATCAACATAATCAACAAAAATTAATAAAATGATCAAGAAAATGAACAAAATTATCCACAAAAGTAACAATATAATGAACAAAGATAGAACTGACCAAAATAACAATAATTGATCAAAAATAATCAGCAAAATGAACAAAAATTTAAAAAAAATTAAAAATGAACAGAAATGGACAAACATGAAACAGAGAGAAAATGAATACTAGAAAATGAATGGATATGAATGTGTAATAAATAAAATAGAGATGATCAAAACGTCATAAAGAATAAATAAAATAATAAAGAAATTGAAGTAAGATGAACAAAAAATTCAAAACAAAGCAAAAACAAAAATGTAAAATAATTGAGAAAATTGACAAACTAAATAAAGGGAAGGGTGAGTTACTCTAATTAATCTCCAAAATGCATCAGACATTGTAATTCAATTACATTGTACTATTCCTACTGGGTTTTTTTCCGTGACGATTTTGCTCATTTTCTTATTTTATTCTTTGTTTCTTCCTTTTTTGTTGTATGTGTGTAGTATTCTAGTCATTGAAGTTACTTTTCTGATTATTTGGCTCATTTTTATTTATTTATTTGGCGTTTTTAAATTCATTTTATTTGATTTTTAAAAAATTTTACGTATCGTATAGTTTTATGGGTAGGACTAGTTGGCAGTCTGTTCATCAGTAACACTTTGTCCTGGAGTCGCTGTGTTTTATCAGATGGCGGTGAATCAGGGACACGTTGATCTCAGTTAATCTTATCATGAAGTGTTTTGTTTTCAGATTAAAGTCCTGCAGAGTGACACAACCTTTAACACATTAAACTGAACATGTGACATCAAGAGGAAATCTGCCAGAGGGCGTTTAAAAGAGGAACTTGATATTTAACTTAGGGATTTATTTCTGAATTAAAGTGTCAGTTAGTGTTCATTGAGCTGTGGATTAAAGCAATAATTATCCATGGAAAAAGGTGAATATCTGGTGTGTCAAACAGTGGTGCAACAAGCCGCGGGATTTCAAGATGACGTCCATTCATTCCCTGTGGAGAAGGAAAGCTGCTCAGTGGCATTGAAGCAATTTCTTTTTTGATTTCCATGTTATACAGCACGCTGTGGATGCATGCTAGTGGTTCCCCCACTCCTCCAGTGGCTGCTCACACTGTGCACTACCAGTGACATCACATGTTTTGAAACCTATTTTTTGAGCATTTTGGTGATTTAACATATTTTGAAACCTCCACATTGTAAAAGTTGTTCATCTAGAGACATTTCTGACCCGGTTTGCAGCTGTAGGTGTCTTGTCAGCATTTTTACAGATGTCTCTTTGATCATTTGGGTCTACAGGGAAAATGCTTTCTGGGTTGGAGTGTAGTACCAGTGAATTGGTGTCACATTTTATCAGCCATACAGTATGGTTTCCAACTCTTATGAAACGATTTTATTTATTTTCGTTTTATGCAGTTCAATTTCCAATTCAATTTTATTTGAATAGCACCAATCATAATCAGCGATTTTCTCTCGGCGCGTCACAATTCAAGGCCGAGACTGAAGCCTCATGACTATACAGAGAGTAAACCCAACAGAACCACCCAGAGCAAGCCAACGGCGACGGGAGGAGGAAAAACTTCCTTTAACGGAAGAGAAAAACCTCCAGCACAACCAGCGGCTCAGGGTAGGCGGCCATCTGCCTCGACCGGCTGGGGTTAGTGGACAGAGGAGAGACAAAAGAAAAGAGTAGAGCTAGAACAACAAACAAAGGACATCAAGAGACCTAGAGCAGAGAGAGGAAGCACCAAACTACAGGGAAGATGCAAGTTTGTGTCACATTATTGCAAATAAAAAAATAAGAAAGGAGGGGTAGAGAGGCGACTAGAGAGAAGGTGAGAGATAAAGAGAGAAAAGGAAGTTGGAGAGAGAAGATGTAGAGGGAGAGAGGAAAGGAGAGAGGGAGATGGTGGGAGAGAGAGAGTGAGAGGAAGGGAAGAGATAAAGAAAGAGTTAAAGGAAGAGAGTGAAGCTCAGTGCGTCACTGTCCCCCAGCAGCCTAGGACTATGCAGCAGAGCTAAGGGATGATTAAGGGTTTTCCTGACCTAGACTTAACTATATGCTTTGTCAAAAAGGAAAGTTTTAAGCCTAGTTTTAAAGGTACAGAGTGTCTGCATCTCGGACCCACATTGGAAGTTGGTTCCACGGGGGAGGAGCTTGGTAACCGAAGGCTCTGCCTCCCAGTCTAGTTTTAGAAATTCTAGGAATCACTAGTAGGCGTGCGGAGAGCAGCCTGCTGGGCATGTGTACTAGTGGTTCCCCCTGCCCTGCCTTTCCGCTCGTCCAATGGCCACTGACACTGTACACTTCGGGTGATATCACAGACTGTAAAACCTATTTGAGTATTTTTGTTGATTTAAAACATTTCAAACTTGTGTTATTAAAAACTGATCAAATAGCATCATTTCTGATGTTTTTTGCGGCTTTACAGTAGGTGTCCCATCTGCATCTCTTGGATCATTGTGTCTTCTGGCCCGGAGTGAAGTACCAGCAAATGGCCACTGAGGGAATCAGCTTCCAAATTTAGCATCAGTCTGGTCTCCGGTTCTTATAATACTTCCATGGTGGCGGAGGACCAGCACCTATTTTAGTTTTGCCTCTTTTTTTTTTTTTGTACATATTTCACATTTTCATCTTTTGTTATTTTAAAAACATCGTTACCTCATTCTTGCCTTCTTTGTTCCATCTTTATCTTTTGTTTTTATGTAATGCATCATTTGTCATTTTTGTCTCTTCACATTGTGTTTTTTGCATCTTTTGTGATAATTTGGCTTTTGTTCCACCTCAACATCGGTTTTGTCTGTATCTTTCATGTCCTCATCTTTATCATTTTTGTTTTACATCTTGCGTCATTTTGTTCTTCCTTTTGTGTCATTTTTGTCTATTGCCCTTATAGTTTCTGACTTGCAACTGCAACATTCTTGGGACTTACATATTATGTCTTGCTGCATCTGTCATTATTTCACATTGTTGCATCCTTTACCAACAAACTGAAACTTCAACGTTCACTCATTAACCTTTAACCTTACCACATCATAATTATCAATACATTCATACTTTTGGCCATCATTGCTCAGCTCTAAATGACAAATGATCAAAAGTCGATTCAGTATGAAGAAGCTTAGGCTGCACTTGAGTGTGATGCATTTGGTCGATGCGGTTCATCCTTAAATGTCTGCACTGGGTTTACATTTCTCACTTGCACAATAATCCATCTGACGTGTCTGCACGGAATTTTCCTTGTATGAGGAAAACATTTGGAAGCAGCTGCGAATGATAGAATAGGCTGATGAAACGCCAACATCACAGCCCACAAAGGAATCCTTGAAGCGGAAAAACACCGGGCGTGTTTGACATATCGGACATCTGCAAGTTTACAGCAACACACACACACACAATACTCCAGTCCAAGTCACAGTTACTTTAAAAATGAATTTATTTATTAATACAGTGGTATACTTAGAAATGTGTCGCAAAGGAAAAAAAAAAAAACCCTTGAACGGAAGAAAAGTTAAAATAAATAAAAAGAATGTCAGCCACACAGGAAAATAAACTAGTGTTGGGTTGAAGCAGTGTTATCATATCAAAAGAAAATAGTACTGATGTGCCATAATAAATTGTCTATTAGTACAAAAATACATTTCAGGGCACACAATACAGCATCCAGTATCACAAATAAAGGAAGGGACCACTCTTCACAGCAGACCCCCTCGAGTACATCTTTTAAAATCATTTAAACCAAGCACTTCTCTATTTTGTAAATAAGAATAAAAAGTTTCGACTGTTAAAAATGCCTTAAGTAGTGTGTGTCTGTTTGTGTATATGTTAGGTAGAAAAGTCGGACTTATTACTGCTTATGTCAGTTCCAAGGCTCAGGGGTATAACCAGAATACAAACATAACCAATGTAACCGATTTCTCTTTTTAACAAACGTTTTCTCTTTTATACAAAATAACAAAGATGTACAAAAGTTCATTTACAGAGAACCAAGGCCATATGCTAGCAATATGTACAGCCACGATTTAAACATCTTCTAGCTTTTGTTTTTCCTCAGACTTCATATGCATAGCAGTAAAAGAAAGCATAACCTTTTCATCAGCCTCAGTTATTCTCGTGTGCTAAAATCCAAGTTCACTGCTCAGGAGAAAATGCAAAGAGACAACTTTTTCTTCTGTCTGTGATTGCTTTTGAACAGAAGGATCCGATGTTCGAACGTGTCACTGAAAAGTTAATATGCAGATAAGGCATCACTGCTTGCAGTGTACGATGGGATTCTCATGTGTTGAACTTAGTCATAGCAGGCTTCTGGACCTGAGTCATAGCACATGCATAGATCTCTAGACAGCAGGAGTTTGTAAAATCAAGTCAGTATAGTATCTACGGTAAAACATTGCTACAAAACATCAGTGTTAAACAGAGAGCCCAGTCTCAACAAACGGGCGTCTCCTACTAATACTTAACCTTTACGTGTAGTATTTTTTTAATCTTTACGATGCCTACGTTTTCCTTCGCGAGTTGGACTCAGCATTTCTCAAAAAAAGTCTTCAGAGAGCCTTCGGGAGTGAAACGCATGACCACGGAACTCACAAACAAAAGTTTTGCATATACCAACTTTGCTGTTTGTGAGTGTTTTTTTGTAATTTTTTTTTTTTACAGTACGCAAAAATCCCATTGCAATATTAAATAAGATTCCAAAATTCTCTTTTTTCCCCCTCGCACTGCTCTGACCTTTTACAAAATTAGCTAAAAATGTCAAAATGAGATTATTCAGTCTGTGGCACTGGTCATGCATTTCCAACTTCAGTTCCTTTGTTTAAATAACTTGTTTTAATCTTTATTTTTTGCAAGCCTTCAAAGCACCGAACAAAACAAAAATAAAATATATATATGTATATATATATGAAAGGTTGCGAGTAGAGCCGTGCGGCTGCTGGACTCCTCCGACTCTCCTTGTGTGTGTGATTTTTAATTTTTTTTCCTTTTTTCAAATTTTGGGCACAGTAAACAACATGAGTATCGAGTTCATACTTCGTTGATAGTTGTGCAGCCGCCGTGGTGGAGGAGCACAGCGGGGGCGTCTGAAACCCCCTCATCATCACATTCAGTAACAGGCCAGCTGTCGCCCTCTTCAGAAGTGGTCGATGAGCACAGACACACAGTTTGCACCCACCAGGTAGTTGGGGTCTCCAGGAAGAGATTTGTTCTGCCACGTTTTGGGATCACCTGCAGGAAAAGCACACGGCATTAGAGCTGCAGCAGAATTATAAACAGTGGATGCTTATACAAGATGTCAGAAGAGGACATGACAATTAATAATATCACCGTGGTTTATTTCTACATTGTGTAAGATACGGCAATTAATATAAGTATGAGTAACTTGCTCAGATTCTGATGTCGACTAATGTTATATAATCAATGCATGTTATAAAATCAATTTTCAGGATAAATGCAAGTGAATAACAATGTAGAAATGAAATAAATTGCTTGTTGTTTCATGTCCTCCTGAAATTAAATACTTTTGGGATATGTTTACGATTATTTTAACCAAATTTAGAACTGCGTTTGTACATATCCTTCACTAACTCAAACATTGCAGGTTCAGTGCAAAGGCAGGTTTTATATACCACTACGAGCATTCTGAGTTTAGTTTACTCTTCAAATGAGAAAGATTAAAAAAAAAAAAAATCAAGGCTGAGGTTATTTTGTTAATTTTATGTTAATGGTGTGAACAAGTGACAATAAAGCACTAAAGCAAGAAAATGAACAGAAGTTCACAAAAGCAAGCAAATTAGCAGGAAAAAGAACAAAAAGATCCCAAAATATTAACATTAAAATGAACATATCCACATTTGTCAAACTGCGCTAAGTGTGTTATCATTTTGCATCTTGGCCTAATAAATAAAACAAATAGCAAAACTACAGCTTAGCCTCAGCTTACGCCTCTCATGAGTAAAACTACCATTAATTTGTTTTATGTTTAAATGCAAAAAAGGTTATTTAAACGGTGTCTAGAAAGACCTTTTGATCAATTTCGCTGAAAACATATTCCACCTTTGGTGCCAATTAAAAATAAGAGTTAAAACAATACAGCTACACCTTTGAAACATGCTTAACACGATGGCCCAATAATGTGAATTTACTGGTAAAAATGGATGCAAGGACCTAACTGAATGAAAGTATAAGTAATGCAACAAACAGATCTATTCATTCATACAACTAAACCCAAAACTAAGTTATGGACTGTGTTCCATCAGTGACACTGGTAAAACAACAACCTGGCATGTTAAACAGAACTACATTCAAGCAAACGGTAGAATAACAGGTCATCATTATGCATTAAAAAAAACGGAAATTACTGTTACTTTCAAACAAATTTAAGTAAAAAGCAGAACAAACTCATGATGCATGAAAACAAAAAAGTGATATTTTCAAGCATCAGGTGTATGAAAAGTGAAGGGAACATGAAAACAGGAGAAATGATTTCATGGATACAGACTCTCTCTCTAAATCTCAGCCCACAGACCCCAAAGGACAGAGAGAGGACAGCGTACCCGACGAGGAGTCGGAGGATTTTAGAGCAAAAGACCAACCATCAGGGGTCATAGACGCACAGTGAGGTAAGCGCAGCTCCACCGGCTTCAGGAACTTCAGTCCATGAGGGCCACACATCACCAGCGGACTTAGCAGCGTTTCTCCTGCAGGGCAACACAGCAAGATTAACATTCCATCTCTGAAACAGGCTGGCACACAAAGAGAAATGCAGGATTAACCCATCTAGAGGCAAAACGGAGGCTGCTTCCAGATGTTCTTAGGAGAATTAACTGTTAACTGGCTTGCCAGATTAAATAAAAATGACAGCACTCCCCTGGTAGGTACTGCATGTTAATTAGAAAAAAAAATCTGTCAAGTAGAACAGCTGTGGGATTTTTCTGTTTTTAATATAAGAGCAGAGTTTGAGAATTACAGATATAGTGATTTAATACACTGTGACCTGGGTTCAGAGCCATCAGAGTTTGGGTTCTCTGATGGCTCTGGTTGTTATTAGGGGTTAACGTTTGTATGTTCAAATCATGATTAATGTATCCACATGTACAGTACTGTGCAAACGTTTTGGGGTTTGATTTCTTGTTAGGAAGTTCATAATGACCATAACGGAGACAAAATGACTACTTTAAACTTTATACGGAAATCAGTATGTAGTTAGAACTTCAAAATATCCACATTTACCTTTGTTGTTTTTGTAGACTTATTAATAACAGTAAGTAAAATGAGTCCACAGTATAGACACACAAAAATCAGAACTAAATGACTTCAACAGCCATTTTTAGTATAACGTCTATTCCTGTGGCACCAAATAAAACAAACAATATTCACATGTGCTGAATTAAACCAAGTCACTAGATCTCAGATTATTTTTGTCCCAAAACATTTCAACTGCAAAGGGAGGTTAATACTGAATAAAGATGCATCATTGTGGAGAAACTGAAATGTTTGGCATTCTGGTTCTATTATGATTGAAAAATGCATGTTTGAGGTGCATGAAAGTTTTGCGCAGCACTGTACATAAATCAGCCAGTTAACATGATAATCATTTCATCCTTAAAACAAGTATTTTTCTCTCGTTATCAGTGGTAATAATGCATTAGGAGGTAACTGTGGCTCTCAACTGTTTGTCAAGCGCCATTTCACAATAGAAGCTTAATTAGGTTGGTTGATTTGTTGAGACTGTACGATGAAGATAAACATATTATATACAGTGGATATAAAAAGTCTACACACTGCTGTTCACATGCCAGGTTTTTGTGATGTAAAAAAAATTGACACTGAGAAAAATAATTTCACAACTTTTTCCACCTTTAATGCGACCTATAACCTGTGCAACACAATTGAAAAACAAACTGAAACCTTTAAAAAGGGGAAAAATAAAAAAAACTCAATAACCCGGTTACATAAATATGCACACCCGTAAACTAATACTTTGAGTGCTGTAATAAAGGTAGGAGTCTATCAGTGTGGCACATGTTGATGTGGCAATATTTGCACACTCTTCTTTGCAAAACAGTTCTAAATCTAACCGATTGTGAGGACATCTCCTGTGCACAGCCCTCTTCAGATCACCCCACACGTTTGATCGGATTCAGGTCTGGACTCTGGCTGGGCCATTCCAAAACCTCAGTCTTATTCTGGTGAAGCCATTCTTTTGTTGATTTGGATGTGTGCTTTGGGTCGTTGTCATTCTAAAAGATGAAGTTCCTATTCATCTTCAGCTTTCTAAAGCCAGCCACACACAGAGCAACGCGACTCGAGATGAGTCATGATTGAAGGAACCTCGCACACACCTGCAGATTGACAGCACAATGCACACCTGGGAGGTGGCGCCATCTATTGACAGTAAACAGTGATTGCCTTGTGACACACATGTCCACCAATGATAAAAGTCGCCAAGTCGGAGTCTTGACTGCCGCACATCGCCGAGACTGAGTCCTGGCGATTCAACATGTTGAACTGGCACGATTTCTGTTGAGACGACATTAAGACTGAAAAATCTGGCTCAGGAACCGCCGCACATCAAGCCGCTTTCCAGTTGAGTTGAGTTGAGTCGCGTTTCTCTGTGTGCGGCCGGCTTAACAGAAGCCCCAAGGTTTTGTGCCAACACTGACTGGTATTTGGAACTGTTCATAATTCCCTCCACCCTGACTAAGGCCTCAGTTCCAG
>JAQQAE010014389.1:0-12405 GCA_029823295.1 Pseudamia nigra
AAATTTTTTGCAGATTTTTTCTTTGTTATCTGAATTTTTTGTTGTCAGAAGCGTTTGTTATCAGGGGCACCACTGTATTTATTGATTTTACTGCTAGAGTCAGACATGAGGGTTTCCATTGAAAAGACATGGTTAGTAGTAGGAATAGAACATTTACTGCCATTACTTGATTTTTTCTTATGTTTTTTAAATTTTGAATCACAGTATATTTATTCTACCCCAGTATGTGACAAGAATTTAGTAACATACTTCACTTGCTTTCTGCAGGCATTTGGACATCTCTCGGGAGAGCAGGCGGAATTTTAAGTTTAAAATGACAAGGAAAATCCTCACTGCCATTGTACAGCGGCTGCTCAATCTGGTGTCTCTGGACATCTCAGGTCACATTATGCTCGACAACTGCACAGTTCCACATTTTGAAGAAGCTATGGGACGGCCAAGGTAAGTTCCCAGCAATGTGCATGCTCAAGATGTCAGTTGCTAAACTGACAAGACGAGGGGAAAAATGCCATAAAGGGGTTTTGCGACATGTTACGCACATGTTAAATATGACCAATATATGTGCTTTCTCTTTTAGTATTGAACCATGTAAGAGCAGCTTCTACCCCTTCCAGGAGCTCAAGAGACCACTGCAGTTTCTAGGATTGTATGACACCACCCTTTGTAATGTGACGCACATCCCTGCATATAAGGTACAGGTTACAATGACTTACGACATGCATTAGACACTTGAACAGTATTATTTTTTGTGGTTTATAATAATTAGAGGTTGATCCACATGGACTCTGTTTGTTTTTATAGCTTTTAAGAACATATACAAATATAACATTTCAAATGAAGATCAGTGGTTTCTTTCCTATGGTGAGATATTTTTGAAGGGAAACTGAGCAGTTGCTCAACTGCACTCAAATTAAAAAAATATTCAAGTCAGAGTGAGAGAAGTAAAATATTTGCACTGCAAACCTACACTAGACCATTTCTGCATCTAAGAGAAGAGCCCCTTCATTTGTTAATGCATGTATATCCAGTGCTGTAGAAAGGTTTCATGAAGATGCAGTCCTAATTAATAACCAATTTGTTCCTGTGGGTTTAATGTCTTATGTTTCTGTTTTTTTTTTTTTTTTTTTTTAGGTGACTGGATCAAAGAATGAAGACCAAGTTCTGAATGCTATTGAGGCTTACACAGAGTTTCGGCCTGAGCTGGCCCACCGAGCCATTAATCAGTTATTTGACATTGCCAGGATACAACACTGTGGCCAGCTGCTCCGAGCTTTGCAAGTATGATGATTTACAGTTGGGTTGTTTCTTTTTTTAAGAAAGTGACTTCATAATGTATCTGGCACACTCCCTCTTTGTCTTTAACTGTGTGTCATTATGTCAGCTTGTCATTGCAGCACTGAAGTGTCACAAATATGATAAGAGCATCCAGGTGACAGGCAGTGCTGCACTCTACTACTTGACCAACATAGAGTACCGCAGCGACCAGAGTGTGCGGTTACGCCGAGAGGTCATTGAAGTACTTCTGAATGGAATGGAGCAGTACCAGGAGGTTACTGTAAGTCTATTCTGTGATATCATCTGATCCGTGGTAAAGATGGCTCAGCTTTCGGATTCTGTTACTCTGCGTGTTTATAGAGTTTTCAGTTTACATCATTAACCTTCATCTGTCTCACCCTTTTCTCCTTGGCCCTGCCCCACATTAGGTCCAAAGGAATTGCTGCTTGACTCTGTGTAACTTCAGTATCCCTGAGGAACTGGAGTTCCAGTACAGTCGGGTCAACCAGCTGTTGCTGAAAATCCTTGAACCAGCCCGACAGGACGAGTCTATCCAGAGAATTGCTGTTCACCTCTGCAATGCTTTGGTCTGTCAGGTGGACAACCATCACAAGGAGGCTGTGGGCAAGATGGGATTTGTAAAGGTACAGTCACAATGAACTAAACTTTAAAAGATTTTTTTAACTTCAAGTTAATATAGAAGTTTTTTTATGACAAATTTAAAGCATCAAACTGTTAGACTATGTTGCAGCCTATGAATTTGTGATTTTCACAAGCTTGTTGCTCAAAATGGTGGTGGTCAGGACTGTTTAAATAAATAAGCTTTTGATACCGATTTGTGTCTAAATATTTTCAGCTATAGCTTGATCCACCTGCCCAACCGGTCAAGACAGATGGTCACCTAGCCTGGACCGTTGGTTCTGCTTGCTCTCGGTGGCTCTGTTGGGTTTACTCTCTGTATAGTCATGAGGTTTTGTCCTTGAATTGTGAAGCACCTAGAGAATAATCAGTGATTATGATTGTTGCTATAAAAGTAAAAATTGAAAATTGAATTGGAACTGAGTACCCTTTTTGATTATGAAAAAGAGAGGAGAAATAAAAGTGTTACAGAGGTGGGTATATTTCAGTCTTGAATCAGACAGTTACCTTCGCAGGAGATAATTAACGTCCTCACTGGATTATATCACTGTTTTGGACCCATTTGTTTTCTGTTACAGTAAATTAAAAATATTGTGCAATGATTTAGAGCAGGTTTTCCTGACAGTGCTTTGTTGCCTCACAGCACATTAACTTGAAAGCATCATGGTGCCTTTATGCTGAAAGTCTGACTTTGCTGCCAGGGAAGTAGCAGCTCACTGCTTATGTAAATATTTTTTCTTTTTTCAGACTATGTTGAATATAATTCAAAAGAAGCTACGAGACAGAATGGTGAGTCTGACCTTATATTCATATTTGCTTTAGCCACAATCCTGACACTTACTTTTAATGCACATATTCTTTTCAAATTTGAAGACTGAAATCATGCTAAATAGGCTTTGTGTGTGCTGATGTTCACAGTGTGACCAGGTGATGGAGTTTTGTTGGAGCGCTCTGTGGAACATCACTGATGAAACTCCAGACAACTGTCAGATGTTCCTCAATTGTAGAGGCATGAGTCTTTTTCTGGAGTGTCTGCAGGTGAGCATGCACATTTAGAAATACAAACTATCTCTTAGTCCTCTCAACCAATTGTGAGCACAGGTTGATTTAATCTATTAAAATATTACATAACATCCTCTTCTTTTAATTCAAGGAGTTTCCAGACAAGCAGGAGCTGCACCGCAACATGTTGGGACTTTTGGGAAATGTTGCTGAGGTCAAAGCTCTGAGGCCACAGCTGCTCACTCCACAGTTCATTGCTGTATTCAGGTACCAGACTGTTCTGTTAAGGTAGATGTTATGAGAATTAATGGTAATATTAAATGTCTTACATCAGTGTAAATGGAACAATGATTCAGTCAACATTAAAATTAAGAACAGTTAACAGAGCTGAAACTTCATATTAGTTATTTTTTTAATATCATACATCCTTGAAATCACATATTGACTGTTGTCATATTTGTCTCCTTTCTGTTTTGACAGTAACCTGTTGGATAGTAAGGCAGATGGGATTGAAGTATCGTATAATGCATGTGGCGTTCTTTCACACATCATGTTTGATGGGCCAGAGGTTTGGTCTATGGAGGAGCCACGAAGAGACACTGTGATGGATAAAATGTGGGATGCCATCCAGAGCTGGGATGTCAGCTCACGGCGCAACATCAACTACAGGTTTGTTTTTGTCTTCATATTGTACATTTTGATTTACAGCAAACAATGTTCTTAAATTTTGCGACCAAGTTACTGAATATGTCTCAGACGTTTCTTTTTGTCTGTTAAATCAGTACATCAAAAGACACATTTTTCATATTGCACTCTCAGTGCTCATTAGCAGTTGTTGTACGGTTTCATGTTTGTTTGGACATGTGAGTGCGTTGGCTGCAAAAGTTAAACACTATATGGTGTAGGTGTCAAATATCAGTGTGTAGATGTCCTGTGCAGCACAGATGTCACTGGGTTTTAGTCTGTTTGAATGTTTAAAGTGAGTTTGGTCTGTAGGTCATTCGAGCCCATCCTGCGGCTGTTGCCTCAGAGCATCTCCCCTGTCAGCCAGCACTGGGCCACATGGGCTCTCTACAATCTGGTGTCAGTTTACCGTGAGTATCTGAAGCACTGGGCTGTTTCAAACCAGCCTCATTAGCCTTGAATCTATTGTGTTTACATTTTCAGAGGTGTCCCTAACCGTTTCTCTTGTCATTTGACTTGTGTTGTAGTTACAAATGACACATATCCTGCTAGTACCATGAGATGGAGATATTGTTTATAATTATTTATACAAGTAAACATTAAAATACATTTTGAAAATCATTCTGCCTCCTTTTTCCGGACTGCAGCAAGCAAGTACTGTCCGTTGCTGATAAAGGAAGGAGGCATTGGTCTTCTGGAGAAAGTTCTGGAGCTAGAGAGTTCACAGCCTGAGACCAAGGATTTGGCCAGGTAACACTGAACTTTTATTATGAGGACCCCTTCAGCCTTGTATCTGAGGACAAATGTTTATTAATCTAAATATGTGTGAATACACAGAAATACAGGTGTTATGTGCAGATCATTTTGTTCTGACCAGTGAAGGAATTGGTCTGATTCTTACAATAGATAGTGAGCATTAATTTCTTGAACAGCAATGTGATAAATATTGAGAAACAATCAGAAACAGGGTGAAAAAGGTGTTTTTATTCTGTAGAACTGCAATCCTGTCACTGTTGTATCATTTTCAATCACTGTTCAATAGGACAGGGCTTTATGGGTGTAGTCTTTTGCAAAGACAAAAATCCATCTAATGTGCTGTGCAGGCTGGCTTCTGAAAAGAACATGAGCATTTCTATTGCACCTGCACAAAGGGGAGTACGTCTCATAGGCCACCAAACAAACATTCACCAGGGAAAGTGCACTGCCACCAAAACAGTGTTTACCCAAGCTACTGTTGAAGTTAACTTGGGTGTCTGTGGTTCTCCTGCCAACTGTTCAATCAATAATATCCTTAAACAATGTCTATGCCCTCAGAGAGTTTGACTTTTTCTCACCTGGCTGCTTTGGTCTGGCCTTTCAGTCTTGCCAGCTTGACCCAAACCAAATTTGCAGGTGTGAGTAAAACAACCAGCCTTTGACCCAGTCTCTTCTGCCTGAGTCAAAGCTGTCTCAATAGATTAATCCCAACATTGAATTAATATTTTGCTGGGTTAAGAGGGATCACGGGAGCTAACAACATAAAGGGGCATATTGCCATACTGTTTGCATATACAAATGACCACCTAGAGCATAGTTATCAGTGTATATTTGTTTTGTTTTGTTGAGGAAAAGCTTACTCCAAAAGAGCAAGCCTTTCCTCAGCAGCCAGGTATTTACAAGCTCTCGACTCAAATGTGATTTCAGTTCAGTTTTGCCTGACAGAAGTGTACAGAAAGAGCAACAAACAACACAGACTTTGACAGAGTCAACTTGGAGTTGATGTTCCCAGAGCTGACTTTTAACATGATGAAATGGTGTACTGTAAATGGACTTTCAATGGTGCATTCTAATATTGTGACAACACTACATTTGTGCCAAATTTTGTGTCATTCTGTAAAACAACTCTTGTTGACTTTTTGTGGACCAACTGACCTACCAACTGTCTTTTGGAGGCACAACATCAACGCATCTTAAAATGTCTTAATCCAAGGCATAGTTGAAACCACAGATGATAGTCGATGACCAAAGATTTTTTTTCTATGACCCTTATTGATATGACTATTAGTACTACTGTGTGCCTACTATGTAGAGATCTCTAACTTGTATTTCATTTTTCAGGAAAGTAATGGAGCAGTGTGAAAACTTCAAAGAAGACCCCATGGAAACAAATCATGGACAGGAGGTAAACTATGAACAAAGGGGCTGACACCACCAGAGCTACAATTCCTGGCAAACATCAAGCAAAGCCACCTGAGGCCCCTCCTACTGTCATCACCACAAGGGTCAAATTGTGTGCATTATTATTCTGATTATTATTCTGATTATTATTTTGTAGAGCAGATATGTGTCTCTGACCCTTTTCACAGCAGTTTGGACAGAACCTTAACATATGCCACATAGGAGTTAAGATGTGGTGCATGGTGTTTTTATTGTGAGGGTGCTTATCTTCGCTGCACATAAGCATCTCTACAGTTGGGTTAGGTTTGTGGGTGACTGTTAACTGTGTGTGCTTGTGTGAGAAAGTGTGTCAAAGAGTTATGACAGAACAAAACAGTCGTAGTGAAGCTTGGTTCTCAGCGAAACTCAAGCTCTCCCTAACTCACTACCCTTAAGTGTGTGATGTTAAAGGCCGGCTGAAGGCGGTGTAGTGTCCTGCTCCACCATCAGAGGTCTCAGTTCTGCGCGTGGAGGCCACTGAGCTGTGGACACATGTACAGTGAATATTAGCCATTCTGTGTGTAGGCTACAGAGAAGCATCACACTGATGTTGACAGGAGGGACATCCTCCCAGACATTGTGGCACAACGATGGACTTCTTTTGTTATATATGTAAATACTCTGTTTGTCTCATCCTTTTACTGTGTGTATGTTTTATAATATAACTGTAAACACTCATGACTTTACTCCATATTTAAATTTGTTTTTTTCCTGACAGATGGTCAGTGCTAAGAATCTATAGACAGAAAACCCAATTATTAAAAAAAAAATCTAGATGCCTACTAATTCCTAAAGGATCATTTTGACTCTTCTCAACCTTGTTTTTGTTTTTAAATACCTGGCATATTTTAATTTGTCTGGCATTTGGCAGTTTTGTATGACAGCATTGTGCCAGTACATGCAACAAAAAACAACTTGTGCACCATGACATTTGCAGAATTGATTATTCCATAAAACATCTTAACTGCAAAATACCTTTATGTGCAATTGGATCTTCAAATGGGTTCCTGAAAAAAATACAAAAACTCAGTCATTGCAATTCCTAAATATACTGTATACTCAAAATTGTAGAAAATTCTCACTCTTAACCCTCATTAATGCTGTTATATGTTTATTTTTCACTGTTTCCCAGGGTGGCAGATTTTGTTTCTTCCATTAAGTGTCCATCTCCGTTTTGAAGGGTATATTTAAATTGGCTTTATAAATAAGTTGACTTTACCCTTAGACATGACTTAGAGAAACATAAAATCTGTATTCCAGCCATTATGAAAATACATTCGGAATAATATTTAATTGCTCAAATAAGTACAGTATTCTTATTACCTAATTAGCAACAGTAACTAGCAGAATTGGCTGTAGAGTCTTAGTCCATCAGGTTTAATGGAAGGAAATATTAAAATAAAATATTTCAGGGCATAAATTACTTACACTTAAATGAATTTAAGAGCAACAAGGCTATTAGCAGCAGGTTGGCAGCTGTATGATGTTAATTTCATGAGGTTATCACATTCATTCCATTTGTTCATTTTCCTCCTTTTAAACAGTTCTTACGTAGTACTACAGTTTGACTTAGATTTACATTTCCTACTGTGTAGCCTGATACAAGTTTGTTCGATCACCTGCAGACATCTAAATGTGTAGACAACAGATAGCAGATTTTTTCAGTCTTTCCTTGTTACAAGCAGTAGTGTACTCTGTCCTAGAAGCTGATGATATGGACATACAGAGATCAGTTACCATTGCAAGTTTTATGTAAACTGACTCAGACAATTTGATATGGATGTGGAATACGTAGCCATAATATTCGCAAGTTTTGGTGGACAATAAAAAGTGAAAGTAGTAAGACTTCCATTACATTAAACTAATTCAAACAGTTTTGTTTTGAATTTCACCAACCTTTGGGCACATGCTTTGGATCTAGAAAAACATAGAGGAATAAATAGAAGAGGTTCTCTTACCTTGTCATATGAAATTAAACAATTAATATGGGCTGTTTAAAGGCCAAGTGTGTAACATTTTCTTGGGACATTCATAATCCCTTTTAGTCATCAGTTCTGATCCTCTTGCAGTGTGTGATGGTGGATTTGGCTCCATAAACCCTCCCTTTTGCCTGGATTTTCAAAATTTCTTCTTGTTTTAATCTGTACAGGGCATGTCTGCAAATATAAGCATGTTTACATCTCCAGCCAATCACAGCATTGTGCGGAGCGTAAGTGTGGAACAATGTTGAAACCAACTCAACTTGAAGCAACTCCAGGGAAGGAAGACAAACAAGGAAATGTCTGTTTTGCTTTTTTTTCTATCTAGAACATTCCCACAGAATTGTGCATTGGTGTCAGTAACCTAATGTGGCTTTTTGGAATAAACACTAGAAAAGCCCAGGTTTTTTTCCTCGCTCATCATCAGAACTCTCATGTTAATTCATTGTGGGGCTCCAGTGACCACTCAGGTTTCTCGCCCATTTGCTGAATGTAGAGAAGGGGCCATGTTTGAACTGTTAGTTTTTTTTTTTGTTTTTTTTTTTTAACAAATTGCATACTTTTAAACAGTTTAAGAGAATAAAACCTGCTGCCATTGTCTGGTGACATTTTCACATTAACCAATGTAGCTTGACCTGACAGTTTTTTATTTTTTTGATTTGAGTGGCTCAACAGGCATAATTTCCACTGATATTTAAAGAATACAAGCAACATTGTGAAGTGCTTGTATTCTTCAGCTACAAAGACGAGGCTGAAAGAATCAATGATCCTTTAAAAGACGTAAAGGCTCTTGTTTTTACTTATTAGTCACATGCTGCTAAAGTAACTGCTTCAGTTAAATCTAACACATTTTTCTCTTTAAAGCTAAAGGGGAAATAAAATGGAATGTGTGTTTTTATGTTGAAACTTTGTGGTTTAGGATCATTTAACACAATCTTAACGACACAATTTTGTTATTCCTGCCAATGAACGAAGAGGCAGCACAATTTATATTGCATCACAGTCTTCACAATTTGCTCCTTACACTCTAAAATGTGTTAGTTTAGCTGAATCAGGTCGGAGGTGCGTTCTCATACTGTATGTGCTATAGCACCACAGTGTAAGGTTTCTCAAATGCTCATTCTTGAGTGACTTAAGCTGTTTCAAATCAGTTGGGTTTACGTTCTGGTTGATTTCCTGGATCTCATGTACAGTTTTTCTTTTTGTGTGTGCGTGTGTGTGATTTATGGGAACCTGACTGGTACTGGTAGGTGCAGCTTTACCTCCTGTCACTGTTTCACATTCACAGTAGCTGTGTTTCCACAAAATGTAATACGCATTTGAAGTGACCATTTGAAAGGTTGCAGAAAAGACTATGTGCATTATGTGGTTTTCTATATGTGGGTTGAGGGTTGGGCATGTCAGACTCCTGCCCCTTCCAGTTGAGCCTTATGGGACCTGACTGCAGAAAATATTTGAATTACTGTCAGTGTTGCAGGAGGGGCAGCAGGTCAAGCACTAGTACACATGCACAGTGGCCCAGGTGTATATGTGCAGTGGATGCATAATGCAGAAGTAATATGGAAGTAGACTTTTTTTTTTATTTTTTTGTTTCATCGCCAGTGAGCAGCTTTCCATATGGAGTGAATAGGTGCCATTAAGGGGGCACCTATTCACTGCATACTGAATAGACTGCATTGTGTCATTGGAAGTAAATGTTCTTTCACAGATGTGACCAGAATAGTTACTGTGCTTGGGAAGAATCTCCTCATTAGTCCAAGTCACGTTTTTACATTTTATCAGAATATCGGGGTAGATGCCGCAAATGGCTGATCAGTCACAAGAGTTAGAACAGCCATTTCCAAACACTGGGTTGGAACCCACAGGCCGGTCACGGGAGAATTTATTTGCATGACAAAACAAATTGGCATTTCTAATGAACAGAAACCATGTTTTTGATACTGACTATTTGTATTGTCCTGAGCCCGTTACCTTTCCCTAAATGCAATTATTAAGTTTTTATACATATATATGTCTTTAAAAGCACAAAAAAACAAAACTTCAAAATGGGTCATTCTCTTCCTCTACATAATAATGTAAGCCTCATAATATTATACAATAGCAGTTAAAATTGTCAAGACCGCTCATTTTTATACAACTTCACTTTTTTCATGATTAACAATTAGTGATTTGGATCATTGACCGTTATTTCTAAAGAAAAAATAATTGGGCCCCCAGAAAAATTTTGGAACCACTGCGTTAGAATCTGTTCTAAAAAGGTGTTTTAATTTCTACCTATGCACCTTTTACTATTTTGTAAACATAAAAATTCCCTTTATTGAACTATTTGGGTAGCTTATTTGCATTTTACTGTTTATACCCACATCGACTGGAATCGGGCCATATGTAGGGCGGTCAGTGCAGTCAGTTTGTCTGTCTTTATTTTTGCACCATAACTTAATAATAAAAAGTGCTTGGATGACCAAAATTTATGGTGCTGTTGACCTTGACCCACTCTGGTCACATATTCATTTTGGCATCAAAAGGTCAATGTCACTAGGTCAAGAAGGGTTCAAATATATTTTCATCTATAGTGACTCTTTTATTGGAGCGAGGAGCAAGAAATTTTAACACAAGTTAGAATAGGGTCTTGAAAATCCCCTGAAGGTGAAATGGCCTTGACCTTGCATTTGACCTCAAAGATCAGATGGGGTAAAAAATTCACCAGGTTTAAAATGTACTTGATTGCTTATAATTTAATGCAAATGAGGGAAGGGGCATTGAACTTGGAACTGCATTTATTCTTATTTTTATCCTTAAATTCCAAAAATATAATTAATGCCATGACCAATGGGGACTTGTCAATAGCAGCTGAAAGTGAAACTAAAATGATGGAAGAACATCTTTCAGATTTTTATTTTCAACACAAAGCCATCGCATTCAATATGAAGATCTTTAATATCCATAGTATGAAAGTAAATAAATGAATTAATCATCATTACTGACCTTAACAGTCAACACTATTACTCATTGCTGGTATTTCCTATGATGTCTTGAGGGCTGCAAGAGGTGTGGGTCTGCACCACTGATGAGTTCATCCTAGTTCATTAATTGCAACTAATTTCTGGTGTACACATTCAGTACATTTATGGAAACATGGTTACTGTCAATTAATGCTCATGCAGGAGTTGGGGTGAAATGAAAAGCTTTACTAGAGACTCACTAAAAATCTGAAATTTTAGGAATTTCAAGAGCATTTACCACCAGGTTTAAAGTACTTATTTCTATGTTTGGTGAAAAATTTTGTTGGTAGACCATATGTTGGACTTTTACATGCACTCATGATAAATTTTAAGACCAGTTGAAAAATTGCAAGAATGTACTTTTTGCACTGTTGGATCTTAAGAAGGTTCTAAAGAGTGCTTCAAAATGCAAGAAGAAGAAATGGGAGTGTGACAAGAAAAAATTTTGAGTAAGCAATTTGTTACAAACAACCATTGGTGGTGCAGTGGGTAGCACTCATGCCTCACAGCTAGAAGGTCCTGGGTTCGATCCCAACACCGGGTGGTGCAGCCTTTCTGTGTGGAGTTTGCATGTTCTCCCTGTGTCTGCGTGGGTTCTCTCTGGGTACTCCAGCTTCCTCTCATAACCAAAAACATGCATTAGGGGGTTAGGTGAATTGGTCACTCTAAATTGTCCATATGAATGTGAGTGTGAATGGTTGTCTGTCTCTATGTGTCAGCCCTGCAATGAACTGGCGACTCATCCAGGGTGTACCCTGCCTTTGCTCAAGTCAGCTGGGATAGGCTCCAACACCCCCGACCCTCACGAGGATTAAGGGGTCGAAAATGGATGGACAACCATTAAACTGAAATAGGCTGTTCATCATTTAAGACCACATCTCAAACCCCCCACAAAAAAATAGAAATCCAATTTTCAAAAAAGAACTCATTGAAAAGAGTGATGTTATTTCTCTAAAGAAGTCCTTTGTTAGGCAGGCATTGTGATCTGCAGCGTTGTCCTGTTGAAAAACCCAGTCATTACCACACAGACGATGGCCTTCAGTCATGAGCGATGTCCCCTGCCACATCTCCACATGTTGCTGATGTTTGACACCTCTGCATAACCTGAAGCTCCATTGTTCCATTGATGGAAAAAGCCCCCCAGATCATGATGGCGGCCCCTCCATTGTGCTGTGTAGAAAATACCTCAGGTGGGATCTGTGCCGTTGAAGGAGACGAGGTCTTTGAAGACGTTTTTTGTTCTTAAAACGCTTCTCTCGCAGATGCCATCTAATTGTTATGGAACTGCAGGTGGCACCAGTGATGCCACCTGCATGAGCTTAATTTGGGCCAAGGATCGTCCTGTGTCTTGATGGACAGCCAATTGGATCCTCTGGCTCAGGGCTGGTGAAATTTTTTTTGGGTCTGCCACTTGACTTTCCCCATAACCCTCAGGATCTTTTAAGAAGTTTAAAATGACTCTTACTGTGTCCAACCTCAGCAGCATTGGAACGCTGCGAGAGGCCTTGCTGGTGCAGCTCAACAAGCTGACCTTCTTAAGACCCAACAGTGCAAAAATTTTTGAGATGATTAACAAGAATGGAACAGCTACTCGTTACTGAGTTCTTTTTTGAAAATTGGATTTCTGT
>JAQQAE010014390.1:0-12405 GCA_029823295.1 Pseudamia nigra
GGAGCGCTTTAGGCTGCAGCTTAACACAGCGTGAGGGACCTCGACTGTCTCTCTGATGAGGCGTCACATAAAAAAAAACACTCATACCGTAGGAACGGTATGATGGAAAATTTTAGTGGTTTTGAAACCTTGACGTTTTTATACCGTGGTATACCGTAAAACCGGTAACCGGCCTAGACTCAAGACACAGTGACTTTGATTGATCAGCGCAAAAAAAATGCTGTGCGCTGAGATGGTGGTTCAGATCACCACCAAAATGTAATCACTTGTTCCTCATTCCATTTCTCACATTTCCTGAAAATTTCATCAAAATCTGACCAGAACTTTTTGAGTTATGTTGCTAACAGACAAACAAACAGACAAACCAACGAAAACGAAAACATTACCTGCTTTGCTTGGCAGAGGTAAGAAAATATGGCTTTCTGAGATTTGTAAATTATTGCATTCTGTTTATTTACATTTTATGCAGCATCCCAACTGTTAAACACAGATTCTTTCCCGTGAATGAGATTTTCAATAAACCATCAAAGCCGTTACGATTGACAGTCAACTTACATTACAAAAGATACATCTGATCTGCTCTGACCGAAAGAACAAAACCTGGGTTTTATGTACACTGGTGTAATGCATCCATCCAGCATCATCAAGTGCTTTATTCAGACTCTTTCATTTTCCGCATTTTACCCTTTTTAAACAGGAGTGAGTAATTTCAAACTGAATTCATGTTTTCATACCTAAATTAGAGCAAACAGAACTTCTCTGAGAAGTCAGAAATAAATCAAACGTAACATTCACCCACTAAAACCATTTTTTCTTTGTAGGTTTGCAGGCAAATAACTGTAATTTGTCATCTTAATTAAAAATAATTTGATTTACACTTTTTTTTTTTTTTTTTTTGCTTTTTTTGTAAAACAGTAAATTTAAAAAAAATCATGCCTATCAACAGTAATTACAGTTTAGCTTTAAAACTCTCATTTTGATTAAAGTGTTTGTGCATATTGGTGGATTAACCGTTACAGAAACATGAAACAATAATTTTGGTCATTACCAATGCTGTTATCTTTTAGCAGCTATGGCATGAACCTTACATTGTGCTGTAGTTTAATAAATTTCCCAGGCACTGTAAACTCAATTTCAAAATCACCAGGGTCATTCATTTTAGAATCAGATGAGAAGCAGCGGTGTAATAACATTGTTCAAAAGTGAAATACATTTCCACAATAATCCAACAAATGTCAAAGAACAAGACATATAGCTGAAACTTCAGAAGGAACCATTTTCATTCTATTTGGCTGCATCGTCACTGTGTGATGAACATCATGGCTTCCATATCTTTTGCTTGCGTATATGCCCATATGTGGCAATGGCATCATGCAAGTTACTCATCGCATGATACTTCATACTGTTCAGTTTAACGCTGCGTTGTGAAGCGGTGGGAGCAGGAGCATGCAGCCTGAGGGGAGAGACAGAGAGACAGAGAGGGAGTGCAAATAGTGAGAAAACAAAGTGAAATCAAACACCATTTTTGAGAATTTAATGCTGGTGGCCTTTCTAAAACACACCCACCTGCTTCAACTGCCCAAAGCTGATCTAGACAAAAATGCAAATGTAGTTAAGTTTTTTAGTCCCATCAGTCATTTTGAAACGAATTATAAATAAGCAAGAAAAATTTGACAGCTCTAGTTCAAACATTAAACTAACCGGTTAAGGTTTGGGGAAAAGGGCTGCATTACATGAATTAACCATAAAACTGAAAGCACACAATGCAGGGCACTAACCTCAGCTTCTTTGTACTACCATAACCACCCCTGTCTTCAAGCTGTTTGTCCCTGCACAATGTATTAAGTGACACAGGCATTAATATTGCAGGCAATCTGAAAGTAAAATACCCATGGTGTTTGTATGCAATGAGGTGAGAATGAGCTGAGTATATTCAGTCTATGTAAACGTTTCGACCTCCCTATCCAGGCCTAACGTTAAACCCATGGTCTCGTCAGTGTCAGTGATACCGACTCCACTATTAAACCAGAGATGCAAACACATCTGTATTTGTGTTACTTAATGGGTCCAAACAGCGAATAACTTTTAGGTCTGTGAATGTAGAATGAGGTGACAGAATTTATGAAGCAATGTGCTTTGATCTTGGTGTGTTGTCCTCATTTTACAGGAAACACCTGCCTCAGACACATTTAGGAAGATTAGGAGTGAGCTGGTTATCTTTCCACTCCACATTTGGGTCTTTTACAGGACTGGAATTTCAATGCAGGAGAAGACAGTGTGAAACTGTTTCTACAACCTGCAAAAGAACACAGTCGTCATTCATTTGTTGCTTATGAAAATATGGTTCAGACGTTCACTCAGATTGATAAAGGGACCTTTGCTGTTGTCACGAGGTAAAGTCACGCAGAATCTTTAGAAACATAGTAGTCAGCAGTATTTTGAGTGAAATTAAAATCTCCATTATGCCCTGTGGAAAAAAAAGTGAAATAAGGGCACCGTGTAACACATTACGAAATGATGTTAATGTTTAAAATTGTATAATCCCTGCAAATATCCTACCATGTGTCTTATAAAATCCTTACAGAACAAAAAGGCAGGCTTGCTTTTATGTGCGTGACGTTTCTTGAATGCTCATCTTATCTGAAGGTATTTTCTCAGGGAAGAAAGCATCGTTCCCACATAGTCATAAAGTTTGCGCTGAATAAATGCTTCAGGCTGTCCACATTGTCTTATTCATGTGAAGAATGTACATGGGTAGGCGGAAAAATCCCAAACCAAATTTCAGTGAGACGGATTGTAATCTCATCATCGGGAAAACACGATGGCTTAGATTGATTGTTCTGTGTGTTTTACCAAAAAAAAAAAAAAAAAACGATATTCTTTGCAGTCCACATTGTGGTTTTCTCATAGGTTTGCTCTGAAAATAATACGTCTATGGATGTGTACGTTTGCTCCAGGCTAGTGCATGTCAGCCAACAATCTTGGAGCACATGGCCATGATTTATGGTGATAGTTTGACAGTGACACAGCTAAACCTGCTGCCAACTTACGCCCTGACCTAAAAAGCACCACCCGAGTATTCGAGTTACTTTTGTTGCGTTTTAATCTTTCTGTATTTGAGATGAAAAAACGAAATAAAAGGGTGAAGAATCAGAGGGACAAACAATCAGATATCTCCTTTCTGCAGCCTATCTGTCAGTCTTATCTGCCCGTTCCCACTACAGCAATGTTAATGATATCTCACTGGACCCTGCCAGTACTTAGAGCACATCAGCTGTACCAGATCCATGCTTTGTGGATCTCATTTGATTTTCACTGCTGATAGTGGATGCGGCAATTTATGCCAGTGCTCATTCGATGGAGATCAAAGAACCTCGTCCTACCCCTCCCCTCCCTCATCTCGGGTTTCATCAGATCTGCAACGGGACACTTACAGAAGCTTCCCGATTCACGAGCTGAATCACCAGGGTCACAGTCTATTCCTCCACAGTGAATGTCTCTAGTTTAAAAGTCTGCATGTGTTTACATCTTTGTAGACCGGGGCTGAATTAGTTCTTCAAATATTTTGACCCTGATCTGTACTTTTTATTTGTGCTTTCACAAAAACACAGCATAACTCACTTTTTGCAAACTAACTACGACTCAGTGATGACATTCATTTTCAGGTGCGGCTGCAGTTAAAATCAAAGCCCACAGAATATACACAGTATATTATTGACATACAAATATTTTATTCACCATAAAATGTCATTTTCAACACTGTGCAATGCAAATCAGAGAACAAAGTGTTTTCAGTCATTTACATTTTGATTTTATTTGCGACACATCAGCCATTATGTTTGTCATTACTTTTAGTTTATTCATTATCGCCTTTGTCTGACAAAGACAGCTACACTGTAGGAAAAAATAGAGTATTACTGCAGGCAACTGTAATAAAAACCATGTCCACTCCAATCAATTCATTTGGCACAGACAGTTCTAATAAAATTCAATTTCTGACAGCAAGATAATTTTCCTTTTCCAAAAAAAATAATACCTTCACAAACTCAGAGATTTTATTTCTGCATCTCTGCTTTATTATAAGAGTAACACTAGTGTATGTGGACCCCAGGAAGACCAGCACCCTCTGTGCTGGGAGCTAATGAGGATTCAAATACATAAGACAGGGGAGGAAGAGGGGATGACATGCAGGAATGCAGCCCTGGTCCAGCCTCGGACCTTTGCCAGTGCAGCCTTGGAGCATTGTATCCGTACCTGATGAGCTACAGGACCACCTCCAGTCGGTTGTTTTAACAAGAACTTATTACAGCTTCACCATGACAAGCTATGTTGCCACCAGAAAAATACACAATATGCAATAAGAATCTCTTTCTATGAGACCAGGTACTGCACAGTTTTGGTGTTTGTGTGTGCTCCAATGTAAATACTCCTTCCACAGCACACAGTTGATGTTAAACTGTTTCCTGAACAATTTAAAATATATCTAAATGGTCAAGCACATATAAATATGTTGGAAAATTAATTTATGTATTGTATCTAGGCTAAAATAACACAAATTCATGATTTTTTTTCTTACAAAATATGACTTTCTACATTGGAGTTTGTATTCCCCTAGATATATTGTCCACTTTATGTATAAAAATAGCACAATTTTCCTAATAATTTATTTTTCAGCCTTGAAAAATGTTATTATCTATTAATTAGTGGATTTATATGATATTTTGCATGCACATATTTTAAAAAGTGGAAAAAAAAACTCATTAATGGTTACGTGCATATGGTTTGAATGATGAAAACTGGTATATTTTTTAAACAAACAACAGCTGGTTCAATCCTTACTTGTTTGATTTATTTAAAACTTATCTTCATCATCTTTTTCACTGATTCCTGTCTGTTAGATCAAGTTCTGACAACAATCTGTGCATCTCTGTACATTTAAATGTAGAAAGTGCTGCCAAGTACATATGTACACTGGTGAATTAATCTATGATATGCATTTACGAGTAAGATAAATAGTAATTAATATTTGAAACCTTTACATCATAGATTATTTGTAGAGTTTAAGTCTTAAAACAGTAATATGTCTGTGACTGATTATTCTTGTTTTGTAGCACCATCTGGTCAATGGATCCTCCAGGATACAAACATTCAGAGCCTGATTATCAAAGTTGTGTAATTGTAATTCAGTATGTTTCAACAAAAATATAAAAATTCATCCTCAAAAAAACAATATATATTTTAATTAGGGCTGTCAAACGATTAAAATTTGTAATTAATCACTGGGTCACTGTGGATTAATTTTGATTAATCACGATTAATATCCATTAGTCGTTTTTCATTTTGTGGGAGCAAAAACACTCATGACAGATGGTAATATATACCTCATTTTAATATAACACCTACAAAATATAGTAAACATAAAAACCAATAACTTTTATTTCCTGATCAGGGTCTTTGTCCACATAGGCAGACATTTTGGACTTTGTGGACAATAAATACATCAATATACAATTGAATCATGGCATAAAATCACATGACCTGAGAAGTTTACTGGTCCCCCTAAAAGTGTTTTTTTATGATATAAAGTTTAGAAAATTAAAGCCCCTCCCCCAGGATACAAAAATCAGGATACAAAAATCAGGATACAAAAATCAGGATACAACAACCGCTTAAGGGTTAAGCACCAGCAGAGACAAAGACAATGTTCATCAAAATATCATTAAATTTCAGCCACATCCACATTTAGCAAAACAAGGACAAAGACACTGAAAAAGGATGTTCAACATTAGCCTAATTAATGGAAGCAATGCTAATGTGACTACAGACGTAATTAATTAATAACTGCAAAAGAATATGTGAATGAATATTCATTAATGTCTTTGTGATGAAAATACTAATCACATTTGTGAGCCTTACACTGTCAGACTCTGTCCCTTTTTGCAGCAGATGCTCAGGTAGTCAAGAAATAAACCTCAGAAAACAAAAAGCACCACACGCTTTATCTGAAATTCAATGGGGGAATTGATGGAACACAGATATTATAGACAACAATATGCAAAGTCTCACTGGACGGAAGAAAAGCTGCACCAAACTACCATTCTTTCAGGTAATTCACAGAGCAGGGATAAAGACAAACCACCCTGATGTAGTTGCCCATTAGCACATATGTGCACACACCCACGCCCCTGCACGCAAATGTTTGCAAAGAACTGCTGCTCCTTATGCAGATGATACAGAGCAAGCACTGTAGGACATGTGTAAATAGTGCCCTGTAATCACATTGTTTTTCCCTTGCTTTGCAGACAATAAATGCACAGACTCCAAAAGCCAAAGTAAATCTTTGAAAAAGAAGCAATAGTGCACTGATCTACTGTAATTCTCATAAGCCATAAACGGTTAATCTTTCCTTGGCGGTTAAAAGTCATTTACAGTATGCTCTTAGAAATAAAGGTTCCTAAAGAGTACCTCCTGAAGGGTTGAGGCACTAACTGGGGCTGAGTGGGATATCAATACTGATAGATTCAATGCGGCTTCATGTAAGAGATTAAAAATTATGATATTCATTATATCAACGTTGCATAATGTGCATTTTATAACAACCATAATTTAACATGAGAAAGCAGTGCATCTAAAAGCACCTGCTCTTTTGGCTCTGTCTTGCTAATTGGTGTGTGCACTCAGAGGCACACGGCACCAGCTTTTATCACTTTTCCTCAAACTCCATTAACAATGAAGCAAAATGAACCCAACAGGCAGGATTTAACTTCTAAAAGAATGTCCATGGATTGACTTTGTGGAACTGGTTTGTTTTCTATAGGCTACACTGATCTGGCCACAGCAATTTATGCCATTTATGTTGTACTGTCACCTTTACTTACATTGCAATTAAAGGTAACAGTTCAACTAATTTCACCACCTCAAATATAATAATAATGGATTGGATTTTTATTTAGACACCCAAAGTGATTTACACTGAATCCATCATTCATTCCACAGTCATACACAGGGACAGGTGCATCTGATATTTTGAGGTGAGAACAGTAAACAGAAACAATACTCAGGTGAAAGTAGTGTTACTTTATGATTCTAATGACTCAAGTAGAAGTACTCATATAAAGAAGTACATGAGTAAGATTAACAAAAAGTGTCTCATAAAAAATACCCAAGTAGTGAGTAAATTCCAAACCAGTATTTTAGTCATTTTTGTTAATTTCCATGAACAGTTTGAACATTTTTGGTCATTTTGGTGCTTATTTTGTTGAAGTCAGTTTAACTTGATTGTTTTTGATTGGGTTTTTAAAATGTTGTTCCTTAATTTGTTCATTTTTACTGTTTGTTGTTTATTTTGTTTTTGGTTAATTTGTTGGTTATTGTGATCATTTTGTTTGTATTGGTGCTTATTTTGTTGACTTTATACAATTTCTTGTTCATTTTTGTTAATTTACTTGATTACTTTCTTCATTTTTATGACTTTTGTTGCTTTTTAATTTATTTTTCTTCATCTTTTTGATCAATTTTTTAGCATAGTTTTACCTATTTTGTTGATGTTTTGTTCAGTTTCTTCATTGTATTGTTCATTTATTCACTTTAATGTTAATTATTGGTAATTTTACAAATCACTTGACAGCTTTGTTCAGTTTGGTCATTTTCTTGATTATTTTGTTTGTTTTTAGCTGAGTTTGTTGTTTAGTTTATTCATTTTGATTATGTTCTTGACTATTTTGCTCATATTTTTACTTAATGAATATTTTGTTGTATTTTTCAGTTCACCCTTCTTTACTCCTACTAAGTTGGCAGAAAATGTGAGTAGAAGTAAAAACTATTCCACAAGACAACTACTATCAGAAGTACATTCTATGGGAACTTCTCAAGTACATGTAAAGGAGTAAATGTACTTGAGTCCTACCCACCTGTGTTTATGATGTGATGATGACGTGATCAGAACAGCAGCCACACTCCCATCTGTTCCACTGTAAACATGCAACAAAATCATCTTCGACAAAGAATGCGCACACTATGTAAATGTAATGCATGTAATTTACACAGCAAATAATAAAACACATTACAATTAAATTAAATGACTAATTATACAATATGCATTCTGCTATGTCCTGTTTGGACCCATATAATAATTATATAACCCATCCACAAAATCATTTTACATGCTTTAATTAGTAGCATTAGTTAATAAGGTACATTTAATCACTAACCCAAAATGCATTGTGTACAACAGACATATTTTGTTTGATGTTTACTATGACAGCAATCTGCTATTGTTACAAATGAGATACTTAACATTACACTGTGTATACATCATATTTTGCATGTATCACCATCTCTCTTAAGGATATTGAGATATGAATTATTTAACCACACAGCAAAGCTTTAGTTTCAAACAGACATTCTTTCCTTGTGTTTCTATATTTTATTCTCTTTTGGGAACAAATAGTTCCTTTTGAAGGCTCTGTTATCAAAACATCTCCATCTCCAGTGGAAATATTCAACTGTGCGGATATTTCAAAATGTATTTTTACAGCATCCATCTCCACTATTTCACACCACACAATATAGGGTTTTCCTCTGCCATTGTAACGTTTATGTTCAACTTTTAGGTGTTTTTCACAGAACTTAAGTTATGTACATTAAGAGAGAGAAAAACATGTTGAGTGTTCTCTACCAAATTTTGCTGACGCAATAAATGGCTCTTCAGGTCCCTTCACTTCTGCTTAAGCAATCTCATTTAGTGATTTATTATTTTGTAGATGATGAAGGATTGCTTAAGGATATTGCACTTACCTCATCAAAGACATCAGCATAAAAAGTCAAACAAGCATGTTCAGTGCAAAAGTAAACAGGCTGTGGTAATCATGCATTAAATACATAGACTGCAAGTGTACAAAGGTACTTCGACGTCATCCTTTTGTGTTTGAGGTATTATTCTGAAGCCAGAGGTGACAATATTTGAGCAAAATGGCTGAGACACAGGAAAGTGAGGGGTTAGGGCTTTACTATGTTACTGAAGCACTAAAACGTGTGCAACAAAGTCCTTTTGTGTAAGTGTAAATGAGTAACTGTGGGGCTGTCTATTGGGAAAAACGTGTCTAATTCAAGGAACAGAAGATCTGAAAGTCCAGCCTGACAAGTGTATGAGCTGTCATACATACCTGTCAATCAAAGCCGCCACACAGACTTCAAAGCTGTCTATTTGCCCTAAAATATTATTTGTGGAGAAACAATTTACACATGCACAACCACAACTTATCAGTGTTCCAAATAAAACAAGAAAAGTGGCATAAAGCATTCTTATATTTGGACTATTTTGTTTGCATAAATTTTAATGAAGGAACACACTTAAATGCAGGAAGTCTACATATGTTCCCACACTAATACACTGGAAAAAGATGTGGTGTTCTATGAATATGGAAAAGATGATTATCAAAAAAAAAAATAGCTAACTATTTGAAAGCATATGGTCAGGTGTGTTATTGACACTAGGTACATACTACTTACATAAGAATTACCTGCATAAAGAAACACTTGCTGCTTTGTGTGTCGAGACTTGGTTATTAAGGTCTCATGTCTTGACACAACTTTTGTATAGTATTCAGGTCGAATTGAGCCATTTCAAATTTTTACATGAAGAAAAAGTGGGAGTATGTGGAGCTCCCAGAGCGACATGGAGGGTATAATGTGGGTTGAGTATTATACCCATCTTGTGACACTCCCAAAAGTGAAGACAATGCAAGGGTTAAATTTGCATTTGCACAGGTTATATGTGTTTATTTAATACTTCTGTAAAGGGTTTGACAAAATAATGTGTGGTGATTGGATTTTTTTTCCTTGTTTTTCCAAAAAAAATAATTGTAAGTCATTTCACTGTGAGTTGTCATACTTGCCCACTGGAGAGCAAGTGATTTCTAATGTGACCTGGGTTTGAATTCTGACACCAGGCTACTGTAAACACAGAATAATGCACTTTTAATTGAATAATTTTCTGGAAAAAATTTTTTTGGGAACACTGACATTGAAATTTATATGTCCAGTTCATTCAGTAGGCATGAAAGATTATATCATTAAGATGTCTTCAGTCTTGTCAGTCTACATTTTGACATCAGCTGAGCAGTTGGTTGTCACAAATCACAAAACTTCAAAACAGCTTGTTGTCTCGAGCAAGTTCATAGTTTCACAGGTTTTATTTCATTCCACAAAGTTCATTTAAACCCCAAAATCTAATAGAATAAAAATATTTTCAGTCAAACATTACATTTTCTCCTAGCTGCAGTGTAATCCATGTCTGGGAAACGGACTCTAAGTGTGTCACTGGGGTTTTACCAGTGAATTATAATAGACACATGGGACCACCGTGTCAGAGGCACCAGAAGCCGCAGAGACATACGTCTAATCTGTATTTGAAGTGATACTAGAAACTGGATTGACAAGTGACAAGAGATTACACAGGTTGGAGAATCAGGATTTAGCCTTGACTCTGGAAAAGGACTTTAACGGCAGAGGGATGAGTGTTTTAAAGCTAGCCTTCATTTCTTTTTGTAGAGATGCTTGGAGAGCCTGGGCAAACAATGAAGTGTGCCAGTCAAGGTTCTTAGTATGGGAGTTGGAGGACAGGCTTATTCAGTCTTTTCCCACTGTCATATTATTAAGAGCCCACACTCCCACTGCTCTCTGGACCATGCATTATTGTGCTGTTTGCACACAGCTTTTGAATCATCTGCCATAATATGTGGATTCTGGTATGATTTCTTCCTTCTATTTTTAACGTTTTCTCAACATACTAACTGGAAATTGTGACATAAACTGATAAACAGAAGAATGATCTCACTTTACAATGTATCATTAATCTGTTGAGTGACATTATTTTTTCACAGAATCCTCAATGAATCATCAGGTTAAATATGAAACCATAATTAAAAAAAGTTATTTTTAGAAGCATTTATGTGGGTTCTTTTATATAAGATTCTAGCAAAGACCAAAGGGATTCTCCTATGAGGACAAACCAAAGAAATCTATACGATGTGACATGATATAGAGCTACTCTCCTGTTTTCCCATTTCCCCCCAAGCATCATGCAATTCTTTTTTTCTAGTCTCAAGCTTTCCTATCTTCCACATACTTCAAAACACATCTGAGGGAAGATGAAAGATAAAAGCACCCCGCATGATGGAAACAGCACCAAATGAAAGGATCATTTATCCGTTTTTTATTCTTAAACAGTGAAGAAAAGCTTGCATTTGACTCTAGGATTTCTCTTTTAACTTTCTCTCAAGTGTCACATACAACTCAACCTTTTCAAATGTCAGACTTTTTCCTGCAGGCCACTGTAGAAAAACAACTCTGTGCACTCAGTACTGTTTAGCTCAGGTACAATGAGTGGGTTTGCCTCTGGTTATTTTTGAATAAGTTATGGGTTTTCACCATAAAAATTGCAACAAAAATCCTTTAAAAATGATAACCATGATGATGTCTGTTATTAGGATGGACATGAATGTTCCCTGAATATGAAGTACCTTAGTAAGTAATGGGCTGAGTGTTTACATTGTCACTTTTGTTTTTTTTTTTATAAAACATTGCAATATGTGAATAACTGCTGATTCTATTATTGAGTAATAAAATGTTTATAATCCGATTCTGATCAGTAGTGGTGGGTAAAGAGAAGTATTCAAGTAAATATATTGCTACTTTATAATAATACTTTGTAGAAGTACAACAAGCACTTATTAGCATAAGTGTCTGAGTAAAAGTACAAACCCCAGTTCCAGTGAAGTTGGGACACAGTGTAAAATGTAAATAAAACCAGAATACAATGATTTGCAAATCCATTTCAACCTATGTTCAAATGAAAACACTACAAATACAAGATATTTAATGTTAGACTGATGAACTTTCTTTTGCAAATATTCACTCATTTTGAATTTGATACCTACAACACATTCCAGAAGAGCTGGCACAGCGGCATGATTACGACTGTGTTACATCACCTTTCCTTTCAACAACACAAGCTTTTAGAAATAGGACACTAGTTGTTGAAGCATTGTAGGTGGAATTTTATCCCATTCTTGTTTGATGTACAATTTCAGTTGCTCAACAGTCCAGGGTCTCCTTTGTCATATTTGTGCTTCATAATGCGTCACACATTTTCAGTGGTGGAGAGGTGTGGACTGCAGGCAGGCCACTCTAGTTCCCCCCCTTCTTTTACTACAAAGCCACACTGTAACACATATCGAATGTGTTTTGACATTGTCTTACTGAAATAATCATGGACATGCAAAAGACGTTGCCTGAATGGCAGCATACATTGCATAGATAGATAGGTAGGTACAGTGGGGACAACAAGTATTGGGAAATGTAAAAATGTGCAAGTTCACCCATTTAAAAAGATAAGAGAGGTTT
>JAQQAE010014391.1:0-12405 GCA_029823295.1 Pseudamia nigra
ACACCTGCTCTAGTGAGTGGCTGGAAAGAAAACCTGCAGTGTCTCGGCCCTTTGTGGCAATGATTGGACACCCCTGGTCTATGGGGAAAACACTTTCTGGGCTGCAGTGTAGTACTGGCACATGCCCACTGGGGGAATCGGCTTCAAATTGGTTTCCTGTTCTTATGATACTTCTATGGGGGCGAAGCACTAGTATGAGTGCACCGTAGATCTATGATGCATATGCAGTTGGTCACATAACATGAAAGTAACACTTTTTTCTCACTTAATTGTCAGTGAGCAGCTTTCCATAGCAAATGAACAGGCGCCATTTCCCAAGATCTATCCTGTCCTTGTAAAATATCCTGGCACAGCCCCATCGATGGCGCACACTAGTGGAGAATGTGGAGCAGTACATAAAAATCTAACAAACTTCGAAGCAGAATGGTCTTTGATTAATTCATCCCTATTTACTTATTTATTTACACTACAGCGCTCAAACAGTCATCTTTATAAAATTCAAATGAAGAAATAAATAATAGCAGACACTTCACTCACCCAGTCTTGTACATCCTGTCCCTCTGACGGCCTCAGCATTGGCTCATCCCAGAGGATATTTGCTTTGCCGTGCCGCCAAATCTTGCTGCGGGTCTTGTACGCATAGTAGGCAGCCAGAGACAGAGCCAACACCACCAGCAGACCCAAAACTAATGCTACCGCCTAAAGATAGGGGGTTAATAATACATCTGAATGAGAGAAACAGCAAAACAGAATAGACAAGAATAGAATTAAATTAACTTGCCTCCTCTGGGTCCATGTAGCAGTAGTGGTGGAGGTACTGTGTGTACATGGGAAATCCCCCGGGAAAACCAGCTCCTGCACTGGCACTGAGGCTCGGTTTGCTTGGGATGTTCTGGCACATCATCAACATGGGATTGTACAACACGCTCTGTGAACTCTGAGACATCGGGTTCACGCCAATCACAAAGATGATATCAATGATGCCCTTAGAGTGGAAAGAAAAGCTGCATCAATAACAATCATGACCTTTCATTACATATTAGTTTGATATTTTGCTGTACACAGAATACTTGCCCTGAAATAGTATTTAATGTGTTCTATGACATTACATAAGCAAGTACTGTACCATATTTTCCGGGTGATATGTCGCTCCGGAATGTTAATCGCACGAGCCAAAAAATGCATAATGATGAAGAAAAAAACATGTATAAGTCGCTCTGCAGAACAGGTTGCATTTGTTCGGGGAACGCGCTTCAAGCGCGCGGCTGAGCGGCCGCGTGCTTAACGCCAGAAACGAGAGCTCGCGGCTCGCCTCCCCACCTCACCAGGTAAATGAAGGCACCGAGAGTTCGGTGTTAAGCTGATGGCAGGTATGGTTGTTACTGGTAATGTCTACATTTTAAATTGTCAGTAATACAGTTGCGGCAGATGAAGGTACACAAGCCTCGAGTGACGTCTAGCGGCTGTCAGTGTGACAAATACCCTACACTCGAAATTCTGTAACATACAAGTCGCTCTGATGTATTTGTCGCTCCCCCAGCCAGACTATGCAAAAAAAAGTGACTTGTAATCCGGAAAATATGGTAAAAATTTTAAATAGTTTAAAGTCATTGAACATTGTCTTGCATTCATATTGCATATAGCGGTGTGAACAAATGTGGCATAAGTTAAATTGAAAACAGGAGTCCATTTGAATATATATATGTAAACTACCAGTCAAAACTTTGGATACACAGTCTGTCAGTTTTTTTACTCTATTTTTTCAACATTTTGCATTAATATGGAGCTGTGAAAGAACAAGTAAGGAAAAAAGGGTTTAGCAATCCAGATGACAGCTTTGTACTGTTAGGTTTTTCACTGATCCTCTAACAAAAGTGCTGTTCGTTCGTGCCTGGGAGGAGACTCTGGAGTCGTATTGGCATCCGTTCCTCCGCCTGATATGATAATACGGTAACTATGTGTTTTTATGTGTTCTGTTTAGACACCTAACTATGCACGTCATGAGTCTGACGGACATCCCGCCACACAGTCTATGTACGTATGTCATTCATCTGAGAGACAGAATAACATTCCTTAGGGCAACAGATAATATGCAACACAGCAAAGTATAAGATAATCAAAGTACATTCACTATTATATCTACAGCACACTCATGGCATTCTCTCATCAGATTCCTGAGGTAGTCACCTGAAACTGTTTTCAGTTCACGGGTGAGTTCATTTGTGCCAAGTACAATCACCAAAACCATCAAATACAATCTGGGGTGCTGTAATTTGGTAGTTTCTGAGGCTGGAGGTACTAATACACTTATCCTCTGTATCAAAGGTAGCTCTTAGTCTTCCGTTCCTGGGACAGTCTGCATGCGAGTTTTCTTAAAGTAATGATGGTGTTTCTTGTCATAATAGGATTTGTACAGTGCTTGAAGCACTAATAGGGCTATTTACTCTCTCACCCTTGCTCTGCACAGGACAACTGATGATCTACAGCACATTAAGAAGACAACAAACGGAATAAATTAACTCTTATCAAGGCACACCTGTGAAATAAGAACCATTTCTGGTGACTACCTTGGGAATCGGATGAGTGAATCCCATAAGTGCACAAAGCTGTCATCCAGTGGGCAATGACCGGGGCTGTACATTGAGAACGACGCAGAAGTAACTTAAAGGTGTAATACCGCTGCTGGTCACTGGGGCACAATTCACTGGGCTCCAAGAAGCCCTGACTCTTATAGAGTTACACTAGACTTCTCTGTGAACATAGTGAGCAAATGCATGTTTGTCAAGAGACATCATGGTCTCAAATATTTTATTTGAACACTCTAATAAGTGATCTGGTGATCCATCTTTAACATTTTTCTCTGCTATTAAGATATGACAGCAAATTATCTGACAAATCACTGTTGTCTTAGGCTTTGATTTACATGTTGCTATGGTAATTTGACTCACCAGCAGAGTCAGACCCAGTCAGACCTTTGTATCTTCTACTGATTCAATAGAGCGTAGTTGTAGCGGAGATATGCTTGACTGCAGTTGTGTGTGTTTACACTGACAACACTATAATATGACTTTGTTTGGCAATGGTTAGTGAAGTTTTACCGCATCACTAAGCTAGCGGCTAGTATTAGCATTCCCATGACCCCTGATAACCTACACTCCAGTAGCTTCGCTGCCATTTGTCCAAATATGGTCACATCCTGCTTTGGCTCCAAAATGTCATCCAGGAAGTGACAACCTGACTGGACTTAAAACCTCAGAAACCAATGGGTGATGTCACAGTCACTTTGTCCACTAATATATGCAGTCTATGTTGTCATCAAAGCTAAATGTGGCTACTTTGGACATTCAAAAATATAAAACATGCCCTGGGTTGTTTTACAGTTTTCTGTTTACTACACAATTCCATACATGTTCTTTCACAGTTTGTTTTCAGTATTAATGTGCAATATTGGAAATTATAAAAAAAATAAAGACAAAACACTGGATAACAAGGTATATAGAACACTGTATATGAAAAATAAATAGCATGGTTTTTTGTCTAACAAAATAGATGAATAATAAATTCAGTGAATTAGGTTTCACTCAATACTGCCTAAAATGTGTATTAGTATTAGTTTGCCGTATATATTCTCATATATATATATTTTATGAGATACTGTGACTCACTGTAATGTGAAACTCTTGGTAGAAATGCTTATCTCAGTGACCGTCACAAAATGCTGTTGCAGATGCACATTTTTTTTAACAATGTCAGCTCATATTTTGTCTTTCTAGCCCTTAAAGGTTTCCAGTTCCTTATTGACATTGGTATCAAGTGTCTCTCTCTAAGCTCACAGTCTTGTCAACTAAATGAAACCACATAAGTGTGATTCCAAGAGCAACAGCACAACAGAATGCCTCACCATATGAATACAAAGACTGTGATTCACATCTACATACATGTAAAATTGATGCTCTGTG
This sequence comes from Pseudamia nigra, assembly GCA_029823295.1. Taxonomy (NCBI): domain Eukaryota; kingdom Metazoa; phylum Chordata; class Actinopteri; order Kurtiformes; family Apogonidae; genus Pseudamia; species Pseudamia nigra. The sequence continues at coordinate 3,960 of JAQQAE010014391.1, forward strand.
GCTGAAAAGCATTGTGGGAAGTAAACAATGGAGGAAGAGGTCAGATCCTTTACTTAAGTAATCAATGAAAATGTAAACATACTCCTTTAGAAGTAAATAACTATCAGAAACAACCTGTGATTGTTTGACTTTAGGCGTGATATTGGACAAATTGAAATTTTTTTGAAAGCCACGTGAGAAGTCTCACATTGCTTTTGCAAAACTCCTGTAAACCATGGATGTAATCTTTAACACTGTGCTGTATTCTAAAGGCTTGTTATATAATCCATTGTGTAAAATCTTGATCTTAAAAGGATTAAGTAACTCAAGCTGTCAGATGTATAAAGGAGGGAAACGTATAATATTTCCATCTGATATGACGTAGAGTGACATAAAATGGGAAAGTGACTGTACTGAAAGTAAGTGAGCATCAATAATGAACAATACTGAAGACGTCCAAACTGTGAAAGAACATTTATAGAATTATTTGCAAAATAAGAAAGTGTTAAACAACCCAGAATCTGTTTTATATTTTAGATTGTCCAAAGTAGCCACATGTAGGCGACTGCACACCACGACACACTCAAAGTTCTCTAGATTTTCTGACTGATTGACATTCATTTTTCAAAGTAGTGATGGACTGTGATTGGCTATTGACTCCTATGAAAAAAAAGATTATGAAACACCTGTACATACAAAAAAATACCCCAACTACATATGCAATTTGAAAAAAACCTACATCACTTAATAAAAAATTATGCCCACATTTGTATTACTTCACCCACAGCCATTTTCAGTCCTTGAAATGTCTAACACCTGGACAATCTCCCATAACACAGTCAAAAAGCATCCAAATTTACTGCTACTTTTTCTAAAATCCAGGGAAAGTTCATTCTTTTTTGACAACTCAAGTGTAAAAGTAGCACTGACTATCCTATTGGGGCTTTTCCATAAGCACTACTTGGCTCTACTCAACTCAACTCTACTTGGTTTTTGGGGTTTTCCACTAGGTGATACCTGGTACCACGTACTTTTGTAGTACTTTAGGGTTCAAAGCAAGCTGAGTCAAGCAGAAAATGTGACGTCAACAGACTGTAGGCCACTGATTGCCAGGGAGTGACGCCACTGGAAGCGTTTCAAGAGCAACTCTGACACAAGAATCAAACTGTTCTATTTTATTATTTCTATTCAGTGAAAATGGCTACAGGTGAAACAACACTGTGGTCCAACAACAGGGTGCAGGTGTTTCTGTGTGCGGTAGCTGATGAGAATCCGGATGGAACGACCCAAAATGAAAGGTGGTACTCAATTGTTATGGAAAACGAGTTGAGTCAAGTAGTGCTCAAACTGTGCAATGGGAAAGCAGCAAATGAAGCATATGACAAAAACTTCTACAATATATATGAGAGTTGGGCACCTTCAAAAAATCCTCTATCCATGTCTTCAAGGGTTACTCACCTGAAGGACAGCTAGGATGATATCACAGATGAACACCGTGAGGTAAAATCTGCATCCCCTCATGCCCCGAGACCGTGAGAAACTTCCCACCAGGAAACCTAGAGACACCAGGAAGTTGATCGCCGCCATGGAGATCATGGCGGACTTGGCAGACTGAGGCGTCATGTAGGAGCTGCCATAACCATAACTGCCTCCATAGTACCCTGCACCTGTCCCTGCCACACCACCTCCTGTGGCACCAATATACCCGAATCCATTCATATCCCACACCAAAGTAGAAGCCACGCAGGCAAAGATGAGGAAACACATGAGTACTGTCGCTCCCTGGAAGGTTTTGACAAATCCAGGAGGAGAAAACCAGCGGTAGAAGAGCTGAGGCTTCTCCTCCATGTAGTAGGAGTCTGGGTTGTAGGAGTAGGGGTCATGTTGAGGGTGTGGGGAGTGCACACTCCGTGGTAGATGGAAGCTGTGAGAAGTAGTGCTGTACGGAGGGCTGTACACCGGGGGGCTGTCATAGTGTCGAGGATCATACATGGTTTGATGGTATTAGTGCAATTTCACCTGAATAAAAGAGGGAACATAAGAAGCTGTTAATTCACAGACTTGTGACAACACTGGATAATTTTCCTAATTTTGATTTCATGCCTATTTAGTTTATTTTAATGTGGTGTTGTGAACAACAACATATGGTGTAAACTGTCGTTCACAACACCACATCAAAATAAATAAAGTTAAATTTTACTGCTTTACTCATTTATGTTCATGTTGTCACTTGTTTTGTTTCACGCACTTGTTTATTTTCTTCAGTTTCTTAATTATTTTTGTTCATTTCTGTGTATTGTCTTAATTATTTTCTTCATTTTTGCTCATATTCTTGAGTATTTTGTTTATTTTGGACCCATTTTACTATTTTATTCATTTTTCTTCATTGTCTTGAGTATTTTGTTCATTTTTTAAATTCATTTTCTGAATTGTTTTATTTAACTCATTTTCTTATTTTGTCCCCCTCAATGTTCAGACAATATCTACACCCTTGAATTAATGCATGAAGTAACTGTAACTAACAATTCCTTAATTCTCGGTAAAGAATTACGAGGCCACATTAAGCTACAGTCTCTATGACACACTTAACAAAGCTTAGACATGTTTTCACACCACCAGAAAACAGCATCGGTAGCTTCTGAAAGGACCAAATAATCAGTCTAACCTTATGTTGTTTCTTGCAGCGAAGCCTTGATGAGAAACTAACTTTCAGAATGCAACAATATAAACACATCTGCACTTGGATGTTGAGTTTTTAAGCACCTCTAACTACACTCTGTGTCTCTCAGCCCTGTCTTCACCTCAGCCCATCTCTGAACCCTCTCTCCGATATCGCTGACCTACACCAGTGGAACTTAACCCAACAGCCTTCAATAATTCACACAGACAGACAGCAGATATGAGGCGAGGTGAGGCAGCCGTGCATGATGGCAGTTCCCTGTGCTGCATGTGTCACCTGTGTGCACCTGAACCCACCCTAAACCACAGAAATACAGGATCACTCATGTATCACTGGTGATGTTTTCATCAGCATCTATGTTTATTTAGCTTGAAAATTCACACCTAGAATGTAAGATTACCAACAAAAAGGCCATCTACTTTTTTCCATTGACGTTACTCTACATTTGAACTAACCTAAACTACCCACTGAGTTGTATCTCAGCTCTGCTTCTTTCACCTTGAAGTACTGATCCTCTTTTTAAGTTGTATAAGTGGCAACAGTGTTCAGAAGCTCAGCAACTATGTTCACATGTAGGCCATACCAATCTTCTGAAATGAAACGTACATGATAATATTTGGAATTTGAATGGTGTGTAAAGATCATATTTTAGTTGAATAGTCTCAGTAAGACCTTTATTTTCAAATGGAGTGTTTTCTGGTTGCTGAATATAATGGATAGGCCGACATTATTCTGGTTTTATAGGATTCTTCTGCATTCGGAAAATCTATGTAGATTTAACCGAAGGGACAAAGATCGTCTTTAGTACAGATGAAAGCTCCGATGAAAACTCCACATTTCCAGTCAGAGGGGAAAACATGGCTACTTTTGAACCGTATGAGAGAGGATATCAACGGGGTTTTGGAGACGCACAAATTTCCAAAACCCACTTCTTCAGGACAACGTCTGACGAAATAAAAGAGTTGTCAGAGTGGGACTTCTGTCAATAGTGGCAAACTTCAAAAAGCCCGGAATCTAATCGGGTTCTGAACAATTAGGTACATATGTAAACACGAACATTACAGGAAGATTCACTTTTACTTGCTATGTAAACACGCTATTTGGGATTCTGCCTATTTCGGAAACGGAAGAACGGGCATATTACCGCACATGGACTCACCTGGACACAGTGGAAAGTCAACTTTGTCTCCGTCTCGATCATGACTTTAACATCACTGGGATCCTAAACTCCGTCGTTTTCGAATAAGCGATACCTTGGTATTACTTCCAAAAAGCTGAGAAACGTGCTCGTGATGGGACGTGCACCGTGGGCCTGCGGAGCCGGTGGGTGTAAGCGGAGAGTCGGCTCCTCTCCAGCTGAGCTGGCTCCTCCACAGCCACGGGGACACAGACCCACACTACACACTGACACCCGATCACACGGGTGCATTTCATTCTTCCACTTCAGTTTATTAGAGGTAGTTTGAGAATATGATATGTATGATACTGTAAGTGGAATAAGGTCTATGTGTTTCTTAAAAGCTGCTTTGTATCCAGTGTTATGTAAAGAAGCATACACCGCACTCAGGTAAAAAAAAAAAAAGTAATATTACTGTACTTTATAAATATAATGACCCGAGTAAAAGTAGAAGTGCTCATTAGAACAAGTACTTGAGTAAAAGAGTATTTCATAAAAAATACTCAAATGGTGATTAACTTCATTTTTGCTCATTTTGTTGTGAATCGTATGCATTTCTGCTTGATTTATTTACATTTACTTTATCCTTTGCTTGTTTTTTGTTGATTGTTTTGTTCATTTTTGCTCATTTTTAGTTTATTTTGTTCACTAGTTCTTAATTAATTTTTTAAAATTTACTTAATTGTTCAGTTAATTTTTGTGAATTTCCTTGATTATTTTGCAGATTTTTTGGGTTTATTTTGTTGTTTATTTTGTTAATTTGCAATTTCTGAATTGATTCCTTTAATTTACCTAATTATTTTGTCGTTTTTTCCCCTTATGTTTAAAAATGTGTTGCTTATTTTGTTCATCTTTATTAATTTTCCAGATTATTTTGCTCATTTTTGCCAATTATTGCATATTTTGTTCATTTTTGCTAGTTTTTGGTTTATTTTATTGCTAATTTGTTCACTAGTGCTTAGTGAATTTATTTTTTAAATTTACTTAATTATTCTGTTGTTTTTTCCCTCATGTTTAAAAATGTGCTGCTTATTTTGTTCATTTTCATTAATGTACGTATTTATTTTATTCATTTTTGTTAATATAGTTGATCCTTTTGTTACATTTCCTGTTTATCTTTTATTTTGCAGCTTATTTTGTTAATTTACTTAATTATTTTGTTCATTTCTACAGTTTGGGGTGTGACAAAGTAAGCACTGCATAATTGTTCATCATCACTTGGAGTAAAAAAAAACAATACATGGCAGAAAATTACAAAGTCATGCGCTACGATTTTGAAAAGCAAGTATCAGCAGACAATGCATGTACTGTATATACAAAAAAACTCTTTATTCTTACATAAACATACAAAAACAGCATGTTATTCCTTGGCAATGGCACAAATGATCTGAATATGCGTAAAATGCTGCATGTACTGTAGTAAAAGCCAAGACATGTTTATGAATGAGGAATTAAAATTTTATTGTTTAAAAAGCAATTAGTTCCATTTGTTCTTCACGTCTCACCATTTGCAAGTTTTTCTTCATCAAAAGCACGGATTCGGTTTTTTAAATGGCTCAGTTTAGCCTTCAGATAATCACAGCGTTCTTTTTTCTCAAGGAAGCCAGCATCCTGTAGATGACACACAAAATAATCTTATGACTGATACCGATAATTATCGGGATAGATGTTAAATTGTTATTTCTTTCAATTTTAAAATCAGATTTATATGATATAAAACACAAAAAGACAAAAATGTAGTGAAATATATGACAATGACATGAAAAAGACAAAAACAACCCAAACAAACTTGCAAAAAGATGAATACTGTATAGTACTGTATATATAGATGCAGAAAGAAAGAAGTGCAAACCAGATGAAAATGACACAAAAGCCAAGAAAGACATAAAAGATGTAAAAAGACAAAAATTGCATTAAAAATGCAAAAAAGCTCATGACTTGGAAAAAAAAAAAGTTAATTTGAGCAAATAAATGAAAGAACTAAATTTTAGTTCTGATCGTTATACTATAGAGACAAAAGAAACATATTTATCATTAAATGTTGTAATATAAATTATATACCCTACCAGTCAAAAGTTTGGACGCATCTTCTCTTTCAGTGTTTTTTTTCTTAATGGGTTTTAGACCAACTGGTTTTGATCCAGGAATCACAGGGACCACTGCTGTTCAGTATCAGGACGGCTGTTGAGATTAGGTTTTTTTCTTACCTATTAGTCCAATTTCTGCATGTAGTGAATTGCACAGTCTGCCTATTTTTGGCATAGTGTAGTGGCGGATAGGTGACAGTCTCATATTATTCTCTGCTTCCAACCTTGCCCTGTACCCATTCTTCAGGTATGTTCGTGTGGAAATCACTCACAAAGATATGCAGTTGCAAAAAGCAAAAGCACTTAACTGCTTTTGCTGCAAGCTCTGGAAATTCAGCTCGACAACTTATCCAGAAGGTGTTGTGTATCATACATGTGCCTCTTGACAGAGTCTGTGGACGTCTCAGTGAGCTGATCCTCTTCTGCATTAGTTTGGCTTGAACCTGTCGCTGCATCGCCACTGGGAGGAAGATTCATTTACTGTCGCACCAGGAACACTTGTAACACCTTCATGGGCCACCATTTGTCAGTGGGCCAATGGAAATCAGTTGTCTTGTGCAGAGGTGCGTACAGAGTCAATAACCCTTATTAACATTACTATAACTACTGTACAAATCCACATTATGACAAGAAACACTTGATTAAGTAAAGAGAAAAGACAGTCCATCATTACTTATCATTACTACTACTATAAGAAATGAAGGTCAGTTGATCTGAAAAATCTCAAGAATTTTGCATGTGTCTCCAAGTGTTGTCACCAAAACCATCAAACACTATGATGAAACTGTCTCCGTGAGGACGGTCCCAGTAAAAGAAGACCAAGATTTACCTATGCAGCAGAGGAGAACTTTATTGGAATTACCAGCCTCAGAAAACAACAATATAAAGCACCTCAAACATCATTTGATAGTTTTGGCAGCTGCACCAGGGAATTTGGCAGTTTGGATGTCTTAAGTATTAATGTACCATGTTGGAAATAATAAAAATAAAGAAAAAAAAACACCAAGGAGAAGGTGTGCCTAAACTTTAGACTGGTAGTTTATGTCACAGTAACATTCCTTGTTGATTTCCAGTAACGTCCAGCTCAAACCTTACATTCTGTTTCTCCTTCACTTACCTTCTTTTTCTCCTGATACGTCTTCAAAATGCTTTGAATCCTCTGCTGATTCTGAGGAATAAACAGGATAGAATCCCAGATTTTTACACACACAGACACATTCCAGGGATCGTTCATGCACAGAGGCTGACTGCAGCACAACCTCATATTCATTGCTGGTTTGTGGAACACAGAAACAGCTTAACATGGCTTCTTTTATATCGCTCTCACCTCTTGGCTTTTTCGATCTCTGAGGAGTCGTTCCATTATTGCATCCAGCTCTCTGAACTTACTGAGGGTGCTGCTGATGTCACTGTAAATGTCCTTGTATTCCTGATACTGGTCATTAAATACAGCTTTGTACTTTTCCCTTTCCTCCACACTGGTGATCTTTGGATACTTTCTGCAATAAGTCACATTGCATCATGAATAACATGTCATTTTATTCCTGTTTGAGATTGAATTCAGTGCAAACAGCATATGGATTCAGATGAAGACACAGTTTATACAACTTATTAATATTTTTTTTCCTCACATGATGTAGTCTGCGATGATGTGTACTTTAGGAGTGTATTCAGGTATTGGTGCTTTGTTGTGACTCATTGGTGTCTTCTGGACATCTGTACGTTGGCCCTGAAGGACAAAACAGTTCAGAAATCATCATGGTGGAAAAAATGTACTGCTACTCTGTTTCCATTGGCCACATCTCAATCAGCAGGAGTAAAAGGAACAAAAAAATATACACGAGATCCAACGAATGAACACAAAATGAAAAAAAAATCTAGTAAATTAACAGAAAAGACATAAAACACAAATCAACGAAATAAATTTTAAAAACATGCACTAGGTTGATTGGTCACTCTAAATTGCCCCTGGGTATGAATGTTCTTCTTCTTCCGGGTTTCAGAGAGAATGGACGCTTTTTTATTGTCTTCCTCCCCACTGATCCTCGCTTGCTGTGTCTTGTCCGTGTCTGCTTCGCCTCTCAATGCATCTCAGACCAAACTTAAAAAAGAATCATGGAATTGATCTGCTGGGCCTTAAACAAAATTGACACCATCTTTTCAAACAGAAAGATGGGTCCGAGGGAGCCCGAGTGCCCACTGGGCACAGTGGCTGCGGGGTACGTGAGGGACGCTAACCCTAACCCTAACCCTAACCCTAACCCTAACTAACCCTAACCCTAAACACATAGAATTGGATTGAGAGGTCTAAAAGTCTTGTTCAGCCTCTGAAAATGAGACTGTGTTATCTTGTTTATGTTTCGGATCCCTGCAAGTGACCTTGCAAATGAAAACCTCCAGGGAAGAGACGGAGTGAGAAAACAAAGTTTTGGCTTCTTCCCTCCCTCACTTACACCAACACTCTGATATGGGGTCAAGTTGAACTTTCTGTGGACATGTGTCGCCATGGTAACTATCATGGAA
>JAQQAE010014392.1:0-12404 GCA_029823295.1 Pseudamia nigra
GAAGAAAGAAACTTTTCATAGCAACTCCGCACGACATACCAGTTTAGACCTCTTCCAGCCTCCAACAGAGGTTCATTCAATTAGAAGACTGCTAGAACACAGCTTGGACACCAGAACCAAATCGACGCCAGATCCCTGAACGGACCCACTGAACCACCACGTGATTGACCACCCTGAAGGGCAACTCACTACTTCCAGGCAGTCACATCCTGAACCAGAGATGTGCCATGGACCCGAATTGGCCCGACCGGAACCGAACTGACGAAGTTCAACTCAACGCAAGACCCATCTTGGTTACTGGTTTCGGAGCAGCATCTCAGAGCTGAACTGACAATTTCCCCTGTCAAATCAACTCCATTATCACGTTCAAATTTCCCTCCAATTCTTTCCCTTTCCACTGGTGCGCAGAACCCAATTTCTTCTGAATACTTCCGACCATTCTCATGTTGATACTCCATTTTGTCATTTTATAAATCTGTTATTACCTTGCTCACTCATGTTATTACTATAATAAACCTGTATTACTGTGGAAAATGTTGCATTCAGACTTATTTTATGAATGATTAAGTTCCCTCTATGGAAGGACTGCAACTTTCAAATTATGAGACTGAATAAATCTAGATAAATTGGAATCAATCACAATCAGAATGTTTTTATTGCCAAGCATGCATACACATACAAAAATTTACTTGACATCAAGTTGCACTCATGTTGAAGCGCACCAAAGTGACGTAGCAGCAGTCAGGCGATAAATGTGCTTTGCCAATTAGAGCGCAGATAAATAAACCAGGGTTCTGTTCCCCTGAAAAATATAAGGGCGGTGCCCTGTTTTAATTAATTAATAATCAACTTGATACGAGTGCAAATTTGTCCCCTTTTCCCTTTTGACCAAAGTATACACTTTTTTTTTTATATGTATTCATTTTATATACATACACATATACACTGCTACACTACAAGCGCAATATCCATTTTTCTCTTTATATACATTTTCTCTCTATAATAAGAACTCAAGTTTTATTGCGTTTGGTTTAGATTAATGTATGCCTTTATCAGAAAGAATACAAATATTGGCAACTTTCATGTTTTCTTGCATCATTTGTATTTTGTTTCTTTTAAGCCGGCCGCACACAGAGCGACCGGACTCATCTCAACTGGAAATCGGCTTTATGTGCGGCGGTTCCCGACCCCGATTTGTCAGTCCTGACGACGTCCCGACAGAAATCGTGCCGATTCAACATGTTGAATCGCCAGGACTCAGTCTCGGTAGTCCCGACTCAGATTTCGCGTCTTTCATAATGCTTGGCATATAGACAACAGGTGACTCTCCAAAAAGTTCCATGCCAAACCAAGCAGTTCTGGAAGTAGTCCCGTGTGTTTCATCCTGTCAGCATGAATGGCGCATTTTTGGACAGCATCTTCATCTTCCTCCAGCATATGTCCGGCAATTGTGTGAAATACTCCTCCTTGCCGTTTCATCCAGTTTATCGGTTGGCAACCTGCTGCTCCGGAGCCTTCAGCCCCCCTGCAGCATTGGCAAAAAAAATCAATCAAGTCCTTTCGGCTGCTCCCCTCAGGGGTCGCCACAGCGAAATACCAATGATTCGCATGTTTGATCTGGCATAGGTTTTTACGTCGGATGCCCTTCCTGACAACCCTCACAACAACGGAAAGACTCTCGTCCCTGGGTGGGCTCGAACCACCAACCTTTCGGTTAACAGCCGAACGCGCTAGCCGATTAGTAAAAATAAAAAAACTATTTGTTTTTTTTTATTTTTGTTTCTAGAATCAAAATAAAACAATGGATAATGACTTGTCTTGTTCTTTTTGATTTTGTGCTCAAATTGAAGGTGCAGAAAATGAAGTAATGACTTGTTGTTTCTATTTTCATGATTCTGTTTCTGACATCGTACATGACCCGTGACACCGTTACTACCCAACGAAGAAGAGCAAATGAAGTCGGCGAGTTTGGAATAATACACGACGTCAGTGGCTACTTATCTTTAAAGTGTCCATATCATTCTCATTTACATCGATTTAATTTTAATCTTAGGTACCGCTACATTAGCCTTGCACCTACTGTATCATCATTCAACATAGTCTATAAATATTTCAGAACAAAAACACATTACACACAGATTAGGAGCACAAAGCTCTCTTCCTGAAATGACTGAATTTACCTTATTTGGAGTTCCTGAGATGAGGAGACAAGTTTAGATTTGTAGCTTCATTGCTCTGCTTCATAAACAGTAGAAGTCTGGTGGGGGCTGGTGTTAAATGCACGCATATAACATGAAGCAAGCTGTATAACATGAAGTTTCTGAGCGCTCTTACAAGAAACAAATCAACAGTGAACAAATGTTATATCACTATTACTGTGATACTGCGCGGTTATTGAACCTGTGCCGGCTCGCATCGCAGAGCCATGTGTCTCTTTGTTGAGTAAGGCAGCCCCGCTTGACATTGACCCATGTGGTGTTTCATCCATTACATCCACAACTGGCAAAATGGCAACCAACAACTCTGTAACTACTGTGTGATAATCATGAGTGAAACTAGGCTGCACCTTGAAGTTTCTGTGGTAACTGTGTACAGAAAACACATCTAAACAAAGACAGCCTCAGGGTGACATCCAATGTCAGAAAAAGAATAATGCAAATTTTAAAAATGAGTCATTATCTTGTTTTCTGCCCTTTCAATTTGAGCAGTGAATTAGAAATAACAAAAGAATTGTTATCCCTCGTTTCACTTTGGTTTTAGAAACAAAAATAGAAAAAAATGCATATTTTTGGTTTTCTATTTTTTTGTTTTAAATGGAAAATAGAATGAACGAATGATACATGGATTCAGTTGGAGGTGAGAATATACCAATGCATGGTAATATGGAGGCCAACTGTCCCAACAAAGGATGAGTGAGGAATAAATTTAAACCACAATCAGGCAAGAGGTTAGGGGCACATTTCCACAGATTCTTTCTTCTTATTGACCTGGCTCCCACAGACCTACATTCAAGCTTCCTGTAACATACGAAGTGATTTTTTTCCTGGTCTTATTAGTTTTAATTTCACTAATAACTATACCTGCCATCCATCTTTAAACTACCACACCATAAATAAGCTTTAATAGCAAACATAAGGTTTGATTTTTGTGAGTCAGGCTGTGATTACCTGTGATCACCTGCTGAATCAGCTTCTGGAATTTATTTTCTGGAATGAAGCATCAATATATTAGTGGATAATAGTATGTTTCACTGGGAACTGTGAGATGGTTGTTATAAAAATGTCTATTTGTCATTTTACTATGCCAGCAAGGAAACGTTCAGCATTAGCTCACCTGTCACGCTTTGCCCTCATGCAGCTCCACCCATTTTTGCAAATATGGGCACTTCTGGACCAAAGAGAGAACATTTCTGTCACCATGAACAATATACCATCCTGCATTATTAATTAAGGTCTGTGATTATTGATGAACCTTAATTTGTTTACTTTCAAGGCTCAGAAGCTGAAATAGTTCAGAAGCACTGGTGCATGGTCCTGTGAACATGAACAGTGTAATTACTTTGTCATGTATTGTATGTATAGTTAAAGCTCTGTTCATGTTTTGAATGGTGATTATGTGACCTCTGAGATACAGTGTCCTGGATGAGAATGGCTAACAAAACCCTCTCACTTAGGTTAAGCTATTCAAATGGATAACTAGATCATAGAGATGACAGTCAAGCGTTTAGTTTTACCTTAAGGTTATCACTGTACTGGTAATTGTTGTTTTATTTGTTTTCATTATGTTTATTTACTTAGATTATACATATTATTACTCCAGTGTATGCATGAACTATTTTCCTGCTCTGCTGACCGTGTATTTTTTCTCTCATATCTCAAAATTCTTTTATCAGTGCTTTTTTAAAACTTTGTCATTTCCTAACCGTGCACATCCCTGTAAATGTACAGAAAATGAGCATTACAGTAATATGAATTTTACTGTGTTTTACTTTGCACACTGTGGCAGAGGGGTAGTGTAGGTGTGTCTCATCTGCAGCACAGCAGTTTCCAGCTGACAGGGTAGAGGGCAGGTCAGCAGGAGAGGATGAAGAGATGATCAGACTAGAAGCCACCAGCAGACACATGATGAGCTGCAGGGTCAAAATGTTCTTTTCTTCCGCTCAAAACTGTTCAGGGCATTGAGGTGGTCAAGACCATAGGTGAGACAGATACAGCTCTATCTACACATCATTGTTCCTTCCTTTAAGTAGCATTTTGACCAGCCTGTGCCCTGAGCATTGCTATGATGTTACAGCTTTATAGTAAAAAGAAGTCATCTTTTTTTTTAACCTTCACTGACCATTCTGGTCATTAGTGAAGGCCGCGAAGCCTTTCTCAAGAAGAGCCGTAACCTCCAGAGTTCACTCTCCACTAATAGCACACTGCAAGCACGATCTGATTCTGTCAGGAAAGGGGGTAACTTGTAGCTTTGCCCTTTCTTCGGATTCCTAAAGCTGATTAGATATTTTTTATAGATTTGAAGCCTGGGCAGGCACTAATAATTTTTTTTCTGATGTGACCAGTGTCCTAGTACATGTTTCTTTTTAGCCACTTGTACTTGGAGACTTTCATATTACAGGCCTCTGCTGATGGTTGTTAGTTACATACTTGTTTTGGTTCAGACCACATGGTTTATACATCGTTACTTACAGTGCTGCTATAGTGCCATTTATTGATGTGTGTTATCATGCATGCATGATTGCATACACATGTATTCTTCTGTGTATGTGTGCTCTGACTCCTGGACCAAGAGCACATCTCTGGCTCATCTCTGAGGCCTATAGCATCGGCCTCCTTAAGTGCTGTCACTGTCACATAGTAACAGCAGCACTGCAGCCTCTTAATTGGTTTAGGAAAAGCATCCTTGTCATTTTGCGGTCAGTAAACTCCGCTAGAGAAAATGAAGTCCACGCTGCTGCCACCTCCTCAACCCCCACACAGCCAGACTAACAAAAAAATAATGATTATGTGCCGTGTATATTTGTGTATTTGCTGTCTGTTTTCACTTTTTGCTTTTAGAAATAATTGCTGTTGGTTGTGTGGCTGCATCAGAGGAAGGGCATTAATGATTCTCACTGCCCGCGAGGAAACACTGCGCAGCAGAGGGCGGGAGGAGAGCAACTCATTTTCTCGAACTAAACATGTGTGAGTGTGTGTGTCTGTCCACGCTTCTGTGCCTGAATGTGTTTGTGTTTGGTAATTTATTTTTAGTTTTTTCACTTTGTCGTGCAGTACATATTGCATTCAGCCTATAATAATTACTGTAGCAGTATTTGTGGAGACATGTTTCTGAATGAATATAATGTGCATGTGTATGTGTGCGTGTCTCTGCTTTACAGTGTATGTGCGTGGCTGTCCTTTTGCACGGATTAGCTGGTGAATGCTGCGAGAGGATGATCAGACTGGGAGCACACCAGGGTTGCTCTGCGATCACACAGGGATTATGGGGGATATGGAGCTGTAGTGCATTCCAGGGCTGCCTCCAGTTAGGCTCTTCTCCGCCACGCTCCCCTCACACACACCGCTTTAATTGCCTTTGCTTCTTTCATTACTTTTATTGCCTCTTCTCTGCATTGCATGCTCCCTGGGCTTGTGGAAAGGTCATTGTGATGGTGGTGGTGTGTGCACAGCCTCCATCTCTCTGACGAGCAGGAAATGGCTGTGGACTGAAGCTGAGGAAGCAAGTGACACAACAGGATAGTCACTGGCAGGCTGTGCAGACAATAATTTATTATTTCAGACTTAGTTGGTGAAATAAATCTGAACGGAAATTATTCCTTAAATGCCACCCACCGGATGTCAGTCAGCTGCTAATATGAATGTTTATCTTTCATTCTTTCTCCCTCTTTCACTTTAATTAGCTATATAGTGTGTACTGTGTAAACTCTGAAGAAATGAGAAATGCTGGCTCATAATTAAAATGGGTTCATCTTCTGACAAAGAAAGAAGATATTCACTCTGGAATTATCTTAGCCTCTAAAAAAGAGAATGGCTGACAGCATTTTAAAAAAGGACATACAGTCTCTTACAGCCAGTATGTGTTTACATTCCAAGCTGAAGTTTGTAAAAACAGAAGTACAATAGAAATAATCTGCTTCTACAACATTAAGATATGGGACTTTTATATGAGTGTTTCCCTCTTACTTCTGTCCTCTGGCCTCACTTGCTCTCTTTCTTCCTCACTGTCCTAGCACAGCATGTAGATGTTATGTTTGGTCATGCAGCGTTCGTGTCCACAAAATGTCTTGACTGTCAACTACTCAGTCCTCGAACGCAACTAAGACCTTAATACACACCATACTGCTACAGAGGTCTCTCTGCACTTGCACAATAATTGGTTTCTATCCCAACAATAGCTAATGCACATTTTATCATATCCCAACATTGCTGCAGGCAAGTAAATGAAAAACTGGCACTGAGAATAAAAGAGCAAAGCACAAAGATCATCCATCTCTGCCAGGAAAGAGAAAGTGGACAGAGGAGAGTTATATCTATGTGCTTTGCTCTCAAATGCAAGAGCGCGTGAAATACAGTGAATATTTGTGTATGTGTGTCTGTGTGCATACATCTGAATCCACCTGCAGGAAGGTGCAAAACCTCAGTAAATTGAGGTCAGAAGACTTAAAGCTGAACTTAACGAGTAAAGGATTCAAGACCAGATAATTCAAGTGTAGTGTATACCTTAAAAAGCCCTCACTGACAAATCTTGAAAAACATTATCGTGCATTCAATATTCACTTTAATTTTGACTTAATTTGTTAATTCTCATTGAACCTTCAGAAATGTCAGTATTATATTTGATCATGTTTAGACAGACCTGATTACTGAATCACAGTCTATAGTAGTGACATAAGCACTGACCTTTAAGAAATTTACCTTTATAATGTAAAGAATGACCTTAGAGACATGGTTTACATAAGACCTACATAATATACTTTTCTAATAATAAATGACAAGGACTTTGTGATATTCACATTAGCATGAAATTACCTCCGTGCAAGTATTGTTCACTTGTTCAACTTCAGTTTACAACATAAACAACGTTTTGTTTCTCTGATTACAACTGTCCTTATTAGTACTGTGATTTTCTTTTCTTCACATTCTCTACATTGTTGACCTGTGAAGTTTTGCAGGCTCTTGACTTTCACTCTGATCCACCTGCTGTATTTAACAGCAGTCTTGCCACAAACTCAGATTTTCTTGCAGAACAGACTACAAATCTATACAAGCTCCTGTTTGCGACTACATGTTCCTTGATTTTCCCTGAAATGGCTCAAGAGATGGTGTCAGTGACAAAGTAGTGGGCTTTCAGTCGAAGCGTGAGGCTTTCTGGAGTAGCTCATCTAAAACATGCATCAATACAAACAAACACTCTCCAGCACATCACAGACAGTATCACTGAAAGCAAAGCCGCTGCATAACTTCCAGGATTTTATTGGCTGTCACGTTGATTTTTCTTGTTCTGGGATTAGCATAGGCCTCAGTGTGTTTGTGTGACTAATGGTCTGTGTTTGTCGGCTGTGAAATCGGCAGCCTGAGAGCCCTGAACAGCCGGTGTTTGAAGTTTGTCAGCCCCCTGGGTTGCGCCTCTGGGTCTTTCTGCTAATGCAGACCCTGCACATCTTGCTCCACCTCTCCTTTACATACAACCACATTTAACACTCTCGTCCTCTTCTGCACCTGGGATGACCTCCACTGTAATCTGTACCACTTTGACAAACTTCTGTCCTCCTCACCTTTGTGGCCCACCCTCAGCTGATGGACAAAGCTTGTTAACACCAAAGACACATTTGTGCAGTTATATGGGAAATATTAAGACTGGCAGTGGGAGTCCATAATCAAAGGACACAGGGTGGCAGAATAGAGGGTCTCACCTTCTCTCTGGCAGAGCTCAAACCTCTAGAGGTGGCTCAGCTTCACCTAAATAACCCAAGGACATCTCTTTTCTTTTGGCCACAGACAGTGTTAGTTGTGCTTGTGCTTTACTACAATCCCCTCTGTTCACATAGGATGCTTTTAAGCAAACATGTCACTCAAGCATCACCATGGGAACTAAAATATGAATTTCATATGTTCCTCAAAAAAGGGTTATTTGATGGTGGAATGGTGCCCCACAGTTGAAGCCATCTCATTTTTCCAGCCAACACCAGGCTGCCTCAGACTAAGCCAGGTTTGTGTTACCTGGCATTTGCCTGCAATACATTCCTATCTGATATCCCTCTCAAATGGAAAGAAGGGAAATTGGGGCTGATTGAAGGGATAAGATTTTTGATGGTGAAAGGACAGAAGTAGAGGGAGAGCAAAGGGAAAAGATCTGAACCCAATCTGCCATGTGTTGACTGTACTGATTAGGGGCTTGTGCTAAGAAGAGCCTCTCGATCCCCTCATTCGCTCTGTTTACTTTGATTCTCTCCACCTTCCACAGGCATCTCTGCAACCACGCTGCCTTTCCCACAACTCTTCTCAACTTCAGCTGTATCACCTCTATCGCACGAGGCACAAGTGCTCCTTTGTTTGCTGAATTAGGCCAATTAAAAAAATCAATGCTTGAGTAAGCCTAGCGGGGGTTTGGGAGAGTTTATTAATCAATTACACAAAATGGAGTAACGAGTTTGATTGGTAATAACAGGGTGTCTGCAGGTCTTTTTAAAGGCTTAACATGTCCTCATTAAATTTCATTCAAAATGATAACAATTAGGTTGTAGAAGTCATTAAATGGACTTAAAATTGAGTTAGTGAGGTCTCTTTGGACAAGTTTTCTGTGAATTTATGTCTTGTAAAAATATTGCATATTTTTGTCAAACTGAGCTGCATACAAGCCGAGTTTTTTGATGGTACAAAACCGCTACCAAAGTGAATTTTGTCTTTTCACTTTGCTTTATACTTACACTACCTCGCAAAAATTTGGACACACCTTCTGCTTCAGTGGTTTTTATTTATTTCTATATTTTTCATCATTGCAGATTAAGACTGAATACATCCAAACTATCAAAGAACACGTATGGAATTATGAAGTCAACAATACCAGGGACAGTCCTCATAAAAGCCAGTTTCATCATCGCATTTGATGGCTGTGGCGAGTGCACTTGGGGACACATTTTAAGTTCTTTTCAAATTGACTGACCAAGTAATGATGGACTATGTTTTTTCTTGTACTTAGCTGAGTGTTTCTTGCCATAATATGGATTTATACAGTCATTGTAGTAGCACTATTAAGGCTAGTGACTCTGTACTCACCGCTTTTCTGCACAACACAACTGATGGTCTTAGGCACATTAAGAAGACAAGAAATGGCACAAATTAAATTATGACCAGAAACACCTGTGAATCAAAAACTGTTCAGGTGACTTCCGCATGATTCTGCTGGGAGAATTCCATAAGTGTGCAAAGCTGTCATCAGAGCTAAATGTGGCTAATTTGGACAGTCTGAAATATAATACATACAGTAATATGGATTGTTTAACACTATTTTGTTCATTGCATAGTTCCATACATGTTTCTTAGTTTGGATGTATACAGTATTAACGTGCAATGATGAAAAATAATAACAAAAGAAAAACTACTAAACTCCCTGTACTAATCATATTCCAGCACAGGACCATGTTTGCTACTTGCCTTAAGCTTTACCTTTGATACATGAATATACGAATTTCATTAGAAATATATTGAGAGGGTCTTAAAAGGCACACATTTAATTTTTTTTTTGCTGAGACCCTTATATTTGTTTGCGTGTGGATGCCTGACATCAGTGAATCACTAATGCAAACTCAGTCTATTAAGTGCCAAGGGGTGACTGGTAGCAAAGTCCAGCTAATGTTTTTGGACATTCAAACAGCCTGCAGGGAGCCAGTGGTACAGTGGTTGGTCGAAAGAAAAAACACAGACCTGGGGAGTAATAATAAATAGATAAATAAGCAGATGGAATGGCTTGAGAGAAGGCAGGGAAATAGCGAATCCATTCTCATGCAGCGTGTTTGTTTATTTATGGTGTCTGAAGGCCTCGTCTGGTTGCTGGCTGGGGGCTGGGGAGTACATACAGAGGCTTTCCCGACTCCCTAGCTTTCATTAAGTGTCATTACCAGTACTTTCAGAAAGCTGGCCAGGCTGAGACCTGACATCCCCTCTACAGATATTTGGCCATGCATATGGATGGATTTCTGATCCCTCTTAGCCACCACTGAGGAGGGGGAATTAGGCCAGCGAGAAGGAGAGCAGGGAGCTTAAAGTGTGCATCCATATCTGTCTTTAATGGCAGCGATGGAGCTATTACCAAGATTGAGGGACAACGTTCATGCTTGGTTTATTCTTGTTGTCACACAGAGGTTACCTAATTGAGTGTTTTCACTTAAGAGTGTGCTTTTATGTCCATATGGGTCATGTTTCTGTGCATGTACAGTCAAATTGATTTTATGATCTGACACATTTTTTTGTGTTTTGATGTCAACAAGTTGTAATATACAAAAACATTTTAAACACACTTTCCTTGCAGTGTACTCACTACTCATTAGCAATTTACTCTTTCAGTTCACTTACTTTGAGAATGTCTGCTGATTGATGGGGAGGCTTTTTCTGTTTATTTGTATATCGGGAATGAAATATTCATATTGTATGCTTTTCCGAGCAGAAGTTATCTAGATTCCGTGTAAATGGTACTTGGGATTAGATTTTCACAGCAGATTGCTGTTATTAAGGGGGGAAAAGCCAACTCCAGCAGTCATCTTCCTGGGAGGCAATGTATTTCTCTTTCACGCAGCCAGAGTGCTGGACCAAGCTCTTAATGCACTGAAGCAAAAGTGCTTCGGTCCGCAACCTTTCACGCCTTCAGCTCTCCTTTATGTGATTGAATAGTTAATAACTATGAGTCGCCTTTGAAAGCTCTGTACTGTTGGTCCTTCTGAGGCACTTCTCTTCTTTTTGTCTGTTTGGCTGCTGTACCTGCCCATTGCTCTGTCTACCTGCGTGTCTACTTTACCCAGATGCCAAGTCAACTGATAGTCCACCTCTTCTTCACCAGCCCCTCTTTACTTTTATCGTCGCCTCTTGCCTGACTTACCATTTGTGTGTCTGGCTGTCTGTAGTTTGTACATCAGAATTTTGAGGGCTAGGGATCAGCTTTTCATCTTCTACTTCCTCTTTCCCTTCCTGTACACATTTGCACAAACAGATACACATACACTTGCTCATACAGCTCATTAGCCCATCCTATGCTCACAGCTCTGGCAGAATGTGACCCTGCCTAATTGTGTACCATGCTCATTTGTTCTCCCTGCATGATGTGACGATTGCTTATTTATTCTCCTCAGGGCTCCCATCTCACATTAAAATGATTGACTCATTTCATTCACTGCACATTTTCAAGCTTTATTTGATAAGCTCATTTCCCTTGGCATTCCAATCAGTTCTTTTCCCATGCTTAAAAGTTATAATGTTACCGAGGCACATTTTTATTCATACATGGGATTGTTTCTTTGGCTAATTATCTGTGTTAGAAAATAATTTTGCACGGGTGATTCTGTTTATTCCGGTGGAGTTGAGCAGCACAAAAGGGCAGACATTAACGATGCAGTTGGAATAACTGAAGAGCCAATTGTGTACACAAAGCTAGCAGATGCGGTCAACAAGAAGCTTAAGAGGGATTGGGACATTGTTGGAGCCTGGTCAGAATAACCAGAGCAAATTTGCATTCTGTTAGAATTTACATCTGGTTAGAGACCTGTTTTTCAAATGAAAAAGCCATGAACCTTTTGTCCATTCATGTAATGAGGGAGTGTTTTGACACAGAAAAGAGCTTAACAAGCAATTGCTGATTGGGGATTTGGGGGCATCCTGTTTGTTCCTGTGAGTTTGCATGCTGATCGCCAATCTCTTCTTCCTCCAGATACTGTACGTCCACCTGGCAACAGTGACACAACAGCTGCTGGTGTGTCGCTCAGCGCATCTGCAGGTCAGTTCATAGTATATGAATGGCACAGGTTCAAAGCATCACTGGGCTGTTTTTGTGTCAGGTAAACTGCAGCCATCTAACGGTGACAGAGTTTCAGGTGATATTCACTTACCACGGGATCACAGAGTTTCTGGAACTGTAAAGTTTTGCCCATGTTAAAGACTTACTTTGAAGCCATGTCCATCTGTTCTTATAATAAAATATTCACAAACATGTTGTTATCCATGTGTAAAATGCATAGTACTCTGTCGCTTGTAATTCTGAAAAGATCACCAGCACTAGGCATCATTTATCAGTTAGTATTCAACTCACAGACAAGATTATTATAGGTAACAAGAAACTCATCATAAATACCGTATTTTCCGCACTATAAGGCGCACCTAAACGCCGTCTATTTTGTCCAAATATGACACTGCGCCTTA
>JAQQAE010014393.1:0-12404 GCA_029823295.1 Pseudamia nigra
CTTGTCTACAGGTTATCCTCACTGCATACAGGCATTGTTATTTTAATGTTCCAAAATGACAGTATGTTTCAACTGTTTCCTATTGAGGAAAAAAAGGGTTTATGAAGTTAGAAGGGGGTATAGTCGAGAACATTTGTCCAAACATTTGTCTCAGCCTGGGTAGGGGGAAGTGTACTATGGCAACCACCAATTTGCACATTAATTAGGTAATTACAAATAACTGATTTTGATCAGTAGTTCCAAAAGTACTATAGCTAAAGGCACCAAATTTTAATACATGAAAGATTAGACTCTGAGTTTGACCTTGAAGATTGGTGGAGTCTGAATTTATTGCACGTTGGCCTATACACATTTTTAGCTACAGCTACCTACATTTCTAGCTAGCTAGTGAGGTTGAAAATGTCATATAACCCTGGGTATATGACATTTTCATCCTCTGTTTCCAAATATGCTATGACCTTCAACGAAAAAGGTCAGTCAATTTCAAACATGGGCAGCGGATTTGCATGTTTCACAGCTTCTTATTTGTATTGCAGCTAGCTACTACGCTGTATTTGTGCAATAGTTTAGCCAGGTGGAAGCATCTGTCGCTGCACCTTGAACCTAATGGTAGGTGTCACCAACTGCAATAACTTTAGTGTTCACTTTTTATAGTTTATGTTCACCTCTATGTACATTGTAAGGGAAGTGCATTTTTACGCAAGTTGTTTTTTAGAGGATCCAAACCCTGATGTTTGTGCATTTTTAGAACATAGTCATTTTGATTGACCATGATTTTGATTGTGTGTCTGACTTCACCATTTCAGTATCAGCTCCTCTCAGACTCCACCTCTAGGTCCATTTTTGTACTCTGTATCATGTTGTGGTGCCAATATCTTGTTTGAGCTTTGAAAACGGCACTTCAAAAACCCTATGGTTATGTCATGGAGCATTTGTCTGTCTTTTATATAAAGTCTATGATTCTAGCTTTCAGTGTGGGTCCCCCTCAATGCTTAAATACAGTCTTACTTCCACTGTACTGAAGAAATAAAAATGGAGTGTTAAATGTGTTTGTTCCAGCTGTAAGATACGGTGTATGAGGCTAATACTTTAAAAACCTGATAATATCCTGTGGCCTGTGAAGGATCTTCATCTTAGTCTCTCTGTTATCCCAGACCATGCCTTCATACATCTCTTTTCTATATAACCACACACTCATTCACCCGTATCTCCTCTATATTTTTCTTTGTTCTTATCTTTGATCTGCCTTCTCGTAACAGTAACGTTACCTCAAATTTCCCCAGCCCTCCCCCTTTACATAAGTCCATATAAGTGCAGAATATTGTGTCGTAATTTATTTTCTACTTTTTGTCTGCCTATTTAAAATTCACTATTGTGCATTGGGCAGTATTAACCTTTGAGCCCAGTGTAGCAGCCTCCAGTGATTTTTAGTGTAGGTTTATTCCTCTCTATCGAGGAGCCATCTTCCCGGGGGACATGTGTGACAGAGCACATTTTCACAGTCTCTCCTGGAAGACATTTATAGTGTTGGTTGTGCACATGAAAAGTGTTACAACTCACTTCGGAAAAGCTCTTTACACAAGAGATAAGCGTAACCGAAGCAACTTTTATTACAACACAAAATAAAAGATCTATTATTTCATTTATGGTTTAGCCACAGTGTGCATAGATAAACTGAAAACAGCCATCCAAAGCAAATATTGTCATGTTTATTGTGAATACTAATTTGCATCACATTTCCGGGGGCTTTTATGATTAAAAGTTGAAACTCATAAATGAAAAATGGGAGGTCAGAAGAAAACAAACAGTACTTTAACGGTAAACAAAAGTGAGTGCATTGATCAAAAAATTATGTGTGTAAAGATATGACATTTAAATTAGCTATTTGTAATTTTGAGATTAAAAATAATTGAAGGTAACAGGAGGCAGTAGTGTACATATGCCAAAGGCATCATTATGAAAAGTTAGGTTAGTCAAACTATGCCAGATCAAACATGCGAATCATTGGTATCTCGCTGTGGCGACCCCTGAGGGGAGCAGCCGAAAGGAGAAGGAGAAGAAGAGGTTGGTCACTCTCTGAAAATATTGGAGTGAATTTGTCAAGTCAAGCTGCCTTTACTAAACCTACAGGGTGGGTACCCAGTGGGAGTGGGGTCTTTTTGACTGGCCCTCATTTTTATTTTCTGGATTAATTAATTCATGTTTTGATTATTTTGTTTGTGTCATAACCCATGCATATATTTACCATATAAATCACATTATCTTCACACAAAATAGAGGTTGTTTGATCTCCCAGGATTACAAGGTATCCCAAAAGTTTGATGGAAATTTTTAAGTGGTCAATAACCATGACAAGTTTCAAATAAACAGGTCAAGCCACTTTGAAACACTTGCAATTTTGGCTGCTACAAGAAGTAGCACCCCCCCCCTTTCCCCAGCCCAGAATTAGGTAGGGTGGAGATCTGACTGGTCAGTAATTAAGAGAAGTTTCAGGTAAATCAATTCAGACACTTTAGTTATCCTGTTTTTGAAAAAAGCAGCTGCACCCACCCCCCATTGAAATGTAATAAAGTTTACAGAAAGTGCTGTCAATATAGAAGCCATCAATAACTACAGCAAAGTTCAAGTAAATTGGTTCAGGCATTTTCAGGATGTCCTTTTTTTCCTGTCGAAAATGAGTAGTGATACAGTACTTATCTCTAAAGTTAACAGGATGGAGAAATTCAGTTGTCTTTAACTCTTTCTCTGCGAGCATTTCACCAAGTTGCCAGCCACAATATGCTTTTTTGATGATTATCACTCATCTTTCAAGACCCAAAGAAAATGTTTCTTTAAGAGTTTCTTTAAGGGTAGAAAGACATATGAAGAGAAAAACAGACCTTCAGCTTTCAGTCACAGAAATCCCTTGTATTCTTACTTCAATTGTTCTCCACAGTTGAATACAGTGGTTACATTCTAAAAATAACCCGCGATACGCGAAATCCACGAAGTAGATTCCTATAGAAAAACTGTTTTCAGGCTCAAACATTTGTTTGAGAAACAAAAAAAAACAAATGCTTTCCTATAAAAAAACACGATGGCCTCCAGAAACAACAAATTAAATTTCAACGATTAACCTATGAAGCTGGACACACAAGAAACCACAAACAGTGACCCACATGTTACAGCCCCCCAGTCATGTATTAACCTAAACCCCACACCTTGCCCCACAATACCACTGTCTAAGTGATATGGTATCTTTTACTTCACTGGGCTTCTAAAACTGGTGAGCAGAAAAATTCCACTGGTCAGATAGTGATTTCTAAACATTTGCTTCTTCCACTGGAAGACCTGTCTGAGTACAAGATATTTTACAGAGTGAACATTACCACTTGAAGCTGCTCTGGTGGATCCGCTGCAGCTCGCTAATTTTTTTCTTAATATATCTACACAGAGGCTGTAGAGCAAAACATTGAAATACTCGTTTTATATAACAGAAGTCAATTGAGTTAGAAGATTAAAAGTCTGGGCATCTGTCTGCCGGGAAGGGGATAATGGACCTTCCATTTGTACGCAGACTATTTCTAAGACCAGCTGATTTTGATGCTCTTGTGGTTACAGTACTCTATCTCCTCTGTCACAGATGTCTTTGTTTCATAGACTGAGCAGTGAATCACTCTCTGAACTGTCAATGTTTTGCACATTGACTGAAAAATTAATTAAAAAGACCTTTCATAGAAATAGCATGAGTACATTAAAGTTACACATTAAAAAAGCACTGCACATAATCTTTTCTTTTTTTTTTTTTTTGGCAAAACCAAGCTCTGTAGAAATGACTCGGGAGGTAGAGCAGGTCGTCCAATAACCAGAGGGTTGGAGGCTTAAACATCCCTCCATCCCAGTCATTGTCACTGTGTCCTTGGGCAAGACACCTCACCCACCTGGCCTTGTATGAATGTGAATGAATGTTTGGTGGTGGTCAGAGAGGCTGTGGGCACAGATTGGCAGCCACATTTCCATCAGTCTGCTCCAGGGCAGCTGTGGCTATAGATGTAGTTTACCACCACCGGTGTGTGACTGTGGAGTGAATGAATAATGGATTCAGTGTAAATTGCCTTGGGTGTCTTGAGAAATACTACATAAATCCTACCCATTATTATTATAACTAGAATTGTAGTTATCAAGAGAAGAAGTCCCACACCCATTTTAACGTGTGATGATTTAGTCAAAGTTTTGAACTTTTATGACCCTGTGATCTTCAGTCTCCAGAAACATACTCCTGGGTGCTGGTCCCAAGATCAACCTGAACACCCAATTTGGTAAACACAGAAATGGTGCTGACAATCCTATCCTCGCTTTGATTCTATAAACATACTGTAGGTAATGTATACTCTCTTGAAAATAGTTTCATATAGAAATTTATTTTAAATTTTTAATCAGCATCAACAAACTACTGAAATCTGAGACAGTAGTTTATTAAATGTCTGTAACTTCCCTGACATAACCACTTGCAGATCATGTCTTAAATTATCTGCAGTGTTTTGATAGATTTATTCAAATCATGTGGTAGCTTTTGTGGTAGACTTTTGTAGCCACTTTCTTAGAATATCTGGTGAAACTCACACACTCATGTGTGTTATAAACACTGATACCCACTTTGAAAAGGGTGTGAGACAGGATGCAGCATGTATCCTGTCTCAGTCAGTGTAAAAGTGCTGATAAGCTTGGAGGGACATTATTCTGATTCCAATTTAAAACCAGTCATCACTGGAACCAGTTTCTAATTCCCATCCCAATACAACACCATAAACTATTTCAGATTCTATATGCACCCGTAATTATTATTTCAAAAAAAGTCTCAGGGGCAGCTGTGCTTGAATGATTCAGGGAACCAACCATGAATTCAATTTTCTCCAGTTCAATTCCAGGCCCAGGTGGTTTTTGCCCCATACCGTTCCCATCCCTTGCTGCCCTGTCCACAGCACTATTTGTTATTGAATAAAGTCAAAGAATGCCCATGAAATTACCATTTCTTTGCCTTAGGAAACAATATTTGGGGTAAAAAAATAATACAGGAACGCTGTTGCCTTCATTTCCTGAAGGGCTGCACTAAGGGGCTATTGCTGGAAAATGGGAAAAAAATGAAACTGCCATAAATTGCCTATTTAATCTCACACATTACAGTATGTATTTTAAGGCATTTACGGTATGTCCCAGAGGCACAGAATATAAGAAAAGTGAATGCTGATGTATACAAACACAATCAGCAGCTGATTAAGTCCTGCAGATTGACCACTGCAGATGAGGAAACTGCCACTGATACACGTCCGAAAAGTGTTCGGACACCTGCCCATTATACCAAAAGGGGCTGTGATGACACTGTATTCAAATACATGTACTGTACAGTGTACACTATATGGACACACATATTGGGACACCTCCCTGTTACACATAAAGGAACTTGGACATCTCTTTAAGTCCATAAAAATCCTTATCATATCTAGATGTTTCAAGGTTTTGATAATTTTTGTTCATTAAATTTGTTACATTGTTCATTTTCTTCATTATTTTGTTTGCCGATTCATTTTAGTTCCTCATTTTAGTGCTTATGAATAGTCAGATTTGATAAGGATGCTATAGATTTCAAAAGGAACGCCCATATTTCTCTAGGTTCATCAGTCAGTTGTCCAAACACTTTTGTCCATATACTGTAGTGTGTTTAACATTTCAGGACAGCAGTTGACAAATGCAGTATATGGCACTGCTGTTATTTGCTGGTGAAACATGAATGGAAATGAATGCCTTTACAGAGTTGTGTGTCAATAGCAGAACAAAAGTGTGAGGATGATTGTGATTATAGGAGAAGGTACTCAGTTTTCAAAGGAAATTGAGCCTGGTCTGTCCTTTTGTACAGATTAGTTCAGTGTGTGTTGAGACTGTCAAGAAGGCTCAGACATAGGATGAGGCTGACACCTTGGATACCCACAGGAATGGTCGCAGTCTGTCTCAGGCCTGGTCTTATTTCCAGTGTGCTGAATTCAGCTGGAATGTCAAAGCCTGAAGGATGTCAGCGGAGACACAAAGTGCCCTTTGGAGTGGGTACCTGGAGCGCACAAAGTTGAATGTCACTCGAATGTTAACACAATTGCAACAATATTAAACACTGGGAGCAAGATACTTAGATGCTGAAAATTGGAAAAAAAAAATCCTTTGAAGAAGGTAGGTGATCATGGCAGCACCACAGGCCCATGGATTTCCAAAGGGTTCATGTTCTGCTTGTATATTTCATGGCATGTCTCAGTTTGTTGGACAAGGACTGGGGCTGTGCAGTAAGGCCAATTTGGAAGTAACTTAAAGTTTTAATACCGCCAGCAGCCATATTGGCACTGTTCATCTGGCTCCAAAAAACCTTGACTTCTATAAAATTACATCGACGTCTCTCTGAAAATACTATTTGATTTACAAGTTGATTTGGTAACTTGACCTGCTGGTAGTCAAATTTGAAATGAACTTTTGTAGCTTCTAGTTATTTAATAGAATTTTTTTTTTTTTCCAACAGACACTCAAATGAAGTTATGGATAACAGCTTATACTAACAACACTGAAATATGTCTTGATTAGGCAGTGCTTTACAAAGTAAGCTAATTTTTGTATAGCTCCAATCATAATTGCCGATTATCTCTAGGCACTTCTTATGTTACTTATAAGACCCCTGAAATACTATGCTCCCTCCACTGCCATTTGCCCAAATATGGTCAAGTCCTGTTTTGCAAGGGGTTAATTTAGAGTTTTTCCGTTTACACAGTCGCTTACACGCAGCAGAATTTGTCTCACTGGTTCAAAACTTCACATGCAACCAAAGTTTGACAATATTTGGCACTAAACATCTTATTTCATAGTCAAAATGAAACTACTCAATCAAAACTTTTGTCAATTTGACATTTTTCTTACAAAATGCTACATGTGCACCAGATTGTCTTTCAAAGCAGCAGCAATGCACCGATGTGCTTTTTAGAAAAGAACTGCTATGTTCAGTAATTTGTGAATCTCATTAAGGCTTCTGTGAAAGACTTTTCCTGTGCCCACTTTTGCATTTTAATGAATACAGAGGTAGAAGTGCTTCAGAAAAATTTGCCTCATAGAATTTTTCTTTGTTAACATTGCTCACACCAACAAAAGACTAAAACAAACAACCACGGTACAGAAACTAAAACAATATGATCACTGCAAATTCTTGGCAAAATGTAATTACAGTGGATGGTACAGCTTTAATCACTGAACAAATTCCGAGCATCCTTGGCAATAATGAGTGTGTGTATGTGCTTGGCAATGCACTCCAAGTTGTTCACAAACAGTTAAATACCTCAGTTGAAATTTCACTTTTTCTCAGAACAGTCAGAGGTTGTTACTTAAACTGTTTTTCTACTGATACCAAAAGGTCAGAGTGATATACACTCATTTGCCAATTTAAACTTTGAATTGCAATATCCCTCCCTCACATATATTGTTTTTTCTTTATATCTTTGCTTGAGTGAAGGGAATTTTGACATATATCGGCATTGGTGTTTTTTTAAAATCTGATGGGCCGATACAAAGAAATCAATTAAAAACTGGGTTATTTCAGCTCAGCTGCGACTCTCCCTCTCTCCTGCCACTTCTGTCTCAGCATTGTTCAGCCCACGGTGCCATCTGATTGTTTAAAACAAACCACAGTGTGTAAGCTGTGTGTGTGTCCTCACACACACGGCAGAGCGGTAGCATTTTCTCGTATGGACAAGCTCTGGAGAATGCAAACGTGCCAAAGGTAAACACAGAAAATTCCCGAAATTGTAATAAACATCCCAGTGCTCTATGTCCACTAACGTTACAGTGTGCATCAGAATAGAGCGGAGTAAACATTAGCTGCCGCTAACGTACCTCCCGAACCTCTTACGTACCTCCTGACATGTCTATGAATTACTTGAAAGAAGTTGCTGATAATAATCGACAAGCAGTCCGTGATACTAAAAGCATGTGTGTGACGTTGAAATTTTCTGCACCTCTGCTCTGCACAGACACTGGACTTTGTTAGGCAGCAGAAGCTCAACAGAAGTGTGTGATTTAACCAATCTGCCATTATTTTGTTCACTATCTGGATAACAAGTTCACTGTGTAATATATATATATTTTAATTTATATGAAATTTTGTCAATGCTGCAGGGACCCACTGCAGGGGGGCTGGGGAGCCGCAGCAGGGGGGCTGAAGAGCCGCATGCGGCTCCGGAGCCGCAGGTTGCCAACCCCTGGTTTATACCATAACGTTAGGTGTCCGGTCTGGCTGTAAACACTCAGCAGACTATGTATTAGCAATGGGTTGAATGTATGTAATGTGGAGAAGAGTGTCTGTTTGCGTGAAAGTCACATGACAAACTCTACAGCTCACGACTACTACAATAACTTGTGAGTCTAGGATCCATGCACTTCTGGAGCTATTTATTTTCTATTTGTTTGGTGAAATAAACATGCTTTAGGCATTTAAACCAAGTTAAGTGATTGTATTATTCAATATTTTTACTCCAATTTTTTACACTTTTACTGCAAATGAATATCAGCTCCAAATATCGGTTATCAGCCTCCTTAGTTATTAATAATCAGTATTGGTATCAGCCCTGAAAAACCCATATTGGTCGATCACTAATGTATACTGTATCTCGTGGATATATGTACATGTAGTAAAAATTTAGTGCTACTACAGTTTTAAATACTATATCAATGGCGTACTTAGGAGCTGGATGTAATTCATGAACTACGAGATAGCTATAATGAGATGATAGAGTTTTATATACATATTTACTTCTTTCATCCACCTTTTTTATCCATCAGTGTCTTTTTTTACAGTATTAAATGTGTAGAATGAAAACGGTGGTTTACACGTACACTGTTGGCTGAATAGATCTTGTGGTGTGATCTTGTGGTGTTGTGCACTCTTTTCCAGTGTTGTATCTTATAATGGTCATTAGAACAGCCATATGCAACACAGTGTTATTGTAATTTACTTACAGCTTAAGCCCAAGTTTAACAGTGTTTAAGGACACAGCTGGTTATTTGCCCTTATGATTCATATCAACTGCACATCTGTGTGAAGTGTCTGGTAGCTGAGATTATCAACTCTGAAAAACCGTGCATGTGCATAGGAAATGTGCCACTTGCTTATAGAAGAGTACATGAAACCGTTTCAACAGTATGTCAATTTAATATTTACTTAGGGTGCAAGCAAGGGACAAAAACTATAATAGTAATAGCAATATAAATATAATGAAAGGGTAATGAATATAATTACATTTTTGTGCTTTATCAGAATTGACACAGAAAAATTCACAAAATATATTTGTATCTTATTTTTATCTGGCAATCATGAAATCCTTTTATATGGGCAACATGAGCCCATTCTCAATCTGTATTACTGATCCTTATCTGTTCTGTTTTCAATGTGCAGGATGCATCAGTGACTAATGATAGAACCTGGAAATCAGTGTAAAACCTTTGACATTAGAAACTGATTATGTTGTTTAGTCAATGTTGTAAAGCACTGTCTGAAGCATTTCAAATGTAACCCACTCTTTTTCAGTCTGCACTTACCATGACTTCTGGGGGGTGGCTGCGATAATCACCACTTACAATTTAACCTTGTGTCATTATCAGGATGTCTTAAATTTAGCGGGTCAAGTAGAAAATGCAAATTAGTTTTTCTGGCCTTGTTTCCAGGTACCGTATGTATACACACTGTAAATGACTAATTGAACTCTTTGCATTAGTCTTGGCTTACTGCTTAATCAGAAAGCTCCATGGGCAACAGAGTCCACTGTGCTAATGATTAATCACATTATGTTATGCTCTGAAGAACACATGAAGAATACGCTCTTCAAACATGTCAATGAGCTTGTCTCACAAAGGTTAGTATTAAACAGTGATTTCACAGTCATACATGTTTAATGGGAAAATTAATCTGTCATGTTCTTCTATAATTACCCTGAACACACCTTAATAATGTAATTTTACACAGAGTTATGGTACAATGACGGCTTTACAATGCAAAAAAAATCTATAACAGTTATTTTATTGTGGCAGCATGGTGGTGTAGTGTTAGCACTTTAACCTGGGTCTGAGCCCAATGCTGGCCAGCAGGGCCCCTCGGTGTGAAGTTTGCATGTTCACTCTGTGTCTGCGTGGCTTTCCAGCAGGTACCCCAGTTCCTCCCACAGCCCAAAAATGGGCATATAAATTGCTTAGATATTCCAAATGCCCAAAAGTATGAACAAAAGTGTGAATGGTTGTCTGTCTCTACCCATCAGTCCTGTGATGAACTGATGACTTTTCCAGGATGTACCCTTTTTTTCCTTGTATGAGCTGGGATAGGCTCTGGTCCAACCCCGACCAAGAGGACTGAGGGGATGAGAATGACTGATGATTGACTGATGAGTTATTTGTCTTAAACCCATAAATTTCAAAGATTCCTTGAATTTCTTAGTTATCTGGTTTACGATCCTGCGTCCTTGTCTGCTTACCTAGCATGTTAACATGTTTGATTAAAGCAATTCTCATGAAACTTGCAATCAATACCTTGCGATTATTGATCATTATAATGCCTCCATTCTGTCAGCTTTGGGATATGGCACTACTACACACTACTGGTAGGTGATGCTACAGTACTGCTAAGAAAATGATGACTTGATAGTGTGAAAGTGTCTGATTAACTTGCTTAAAACTTGTCTTAGGTATATTTGATAGTGGTCAATAGCTATCAGCTGCTTCGATAGGTGCTGCAGATGCAGTAGCTTGAAAGTGTCTGAACCAAATTACTTGAAACTCGCCATAATTATTGGCTTTCACATCTCTATCCTGTCAGCTTTTGGGGCAAGTGGGACTACTTGTGACAAGACAGGATAACTCGACAGAATCAATTCATTTCAAACTCTACTGACAACTTCAATATCTACAGTACATCCTAATAGCTTTTGAGGCAGGAGGCGCTGCTGCCTAAAGAAGAAAGACATTAAAGATGCCTGCAAACAAGTGACCTAAAGAACATAAAAAAAAAAGATATCCCAAATTGGGTAGTGGAATTGGGAGAGGAATTTTATATCTTAACTTTGTGATTGCATGGAATGCAGGGTAATATGTTTGCAAATTAAATAACTTTGATGAGTCGGACATGAAATGTCATCTACAATGAAATATAAGTCCAACTACATTTATAAAGCACTGTTTTCTCATATTATATGCATTTGTCACTCCTATTTCAGATTGCAGTTCATTCATTAATTCACTTACAGCTTTATATAAACATCAGATGCCCATTAGGTTTAGATTAAAATAAGAGAAGCCTTTATTTGTCATGGTATAGTTCCTGATGATTTGATTTACTTTCCTAGAGAAACAGGTAATTGTTTGACAGCAAATTGGACATAATGAAGTTGTCCATTGTCCTAATGCATATAGCACAACCATTACATATTACATTTATAGTGTGTAATAGGTGAAGGTGGGGATAGTAATCAACTATGATTATATCTATGCATTTCTGATGATGTGATAAACTGCTGTACATTTGATATCTGTAATAAACAATTTTTTTCACTTCATTTGAGCTAATTAGTTAAAAATAAAATGAATGTTCTTTGCATGATAAATTAAGTTCTCTGGAATATAATTTGTTCAATCAGAGATTTCATTTTCTGTGTTTATTTTTGAACCTACAGGCTGGTTGAACAGGAAAGTTAAAAGTTAATACACTTCAGTTTGAAGTTTGTAGAAGATGAGATTAGTGGGTGGTGATATTTCTGGGACATGATTTATTTTCATGAAGGACGATAATGAGATTGTAGGAGTGAAGTCAAGTGCTGAAGCATTGAGATGTAATACTGTATTTCAATTAAGTTTGACATTAATAAAATATTGTGAAATATTTATTACCCATAAACAACATCATGACATGGTTGGTGGCATCTCTTTGTTCATCCATATAAAAGTTTGCTTACGGGTTAACCTCGGGACTTGGAGACAAAAAGGTCAAAGGTCAACTTCACAAAGTCATAAAAAAATAGGCACAACTTTGTATTTCTGTGGAATGCAGTTCTAGTTTTATAATAAAAGTTCATGTCATCATGTGTGGACACGATGTTTGTTGTTACAGTGACATTTACACACAAAGGCCACTGAATTAGGTACATATTATGAGTACCAGGTTGGACCTCCTTTCACCTGCAGAAGTTAGGGTTAGGGTTAGTTATGTGTATTCCAACTACAAAGGCGCCACCATTTCATGATGTGCCAGCCTGTGTGTTTGCCGGTCCTGGACTGGTCCAGTGTCTGTGGACGTCACCAGTGTTTGTGTTGTTTGTTGTTCTATCGCTACTCTTTTCTTTTGTCTCTCCTCTGTCCACTAA
>JAQQAE010014394.1:0-12404 GCA_029823295.1 Pseudamia nigra
TTTAAGTGATTACCGGTCATGACCATTCAAGATTTTTTTCCAACCACATTTTTTCTTCGAAGATGATGGTTCCCCACTATGATTATGTTTCAGCTTGTTGCCAGCTGAAACATAATCAGCTCAAACCATCTGTATGGTTTCATGTCACAGAGTATCTGATGGTACTTGTTATCACCCAATGGAAACATAATAAAATCAAGTCAGGTTGGGCTGATGCCATCAGTGGAAATGCAGCTTTACTGAGGTCAAATCCATGAAATAAAATTAAAGAAAAATCAAACTTATTTGATAAATATAAGTAAATTATAAATATGCTCACACCTTCCCACAACTGTGTGGGAGGTTTGTGAATGAATGAAGCCAAATCATATCCCTCATTCTGTAAACTGTGGCCTCTCTGCTCTATGTCTGTGTCTCAGCTCTCAGACCATAGAGTGCAACATATCTGGAATCACTACTTTTTTATAGAATACTGCCCTCAAAAGTGGCATGGCACTGTTATTTATTAGGGGAATACGCTCTGCTAAAGTAGCATAGTCAACCACGTGGAAAATATCAAAATACAAGCGGTGGCACTGCAGGTTAATACAACTCCACAGCTTTAAGTAGGTAGTAAATGATACTTATGAATGTTACCATATGAGTTTATCCATGCTTTTAAAAGAATACTTTCCATCATATCCCTTTAATTATTCCTTTTAAAACCTGCAACAGGACATGGAAAAGTACAGAAACTCAAAGTAACATCTAAAGGTTGAAATACTGTATGTTCTGTCTTAGAAAAGTACTGTTATTGCAAAGAGTCCTTTGTTTAAATTCTTGCTCTGATTCTTCATTAAGCTACCTGATGAAGAGCCTTCGGCTCCTGTATATCTGAACACATGACAACACTGTCCATTCACTGGAACCCTATGTGATGGACTGACAGAACACCACACTGCAGACATAAACAGCACTAACATGCAGACCCTCAGTGGAAAAAAGTCACAGGCTTCATGCTATGACATGGTCAGTGTTGTGACTCAGTACTCACCAAGCTGAATTAATGTTTCAGTCTGTATTTGAATCAGAATGTGCAACTGTGGGTGTAATTATGCCTACCAAAAGTAAGTAACTGCAGAGGAAAACCAGTCTGAGTTTCTTGAACAAACTAATGCTGAATAATTGTAGCTGTTGCATATTAGTTAAACATTTTTATAAAGTGATCACTAAACTACTACTACGACAAACTCAAATTCCATTAAATTAGTATGTTGTGTAAAATGTAAATAAAAACTAAATACATTGATTTACAAATCCTTCTCAACCAATATTCAATTGAATTCACTACAAAGACAAGATAATTAATGTTCAAACTGATTATGAATTTGATGCCTGCAACATGTTCCAGAAGAGCTGGGACAGAGGCATGTTTTCCACTGTGTTACATCGCTTTTCCTTTCAACGACACTCAGTCAGTGTTTAGGAACTGAGGATACTAATTGTTGAAGCTTTGAAGGTGAATTCTATCCCATTCTTTATTGATGTATTACTCCAGCCGTTCAGCAGTCTGGGGTCTCTGTTATGATATTGTGTCCTTCATAATACTCCACACATTTTCAGTGGGAGACAGGTGTGGACTGCATCGGGGTAAGTCTAGTACCTCCACTCTTTTACAACAAAGCCACGCTGTTGTAACACGAGCAGAATGTGTCTTGGCATTGTCTTGCTGAAACAAGCAGGGACGTCCCTGAAAAAGACATTTCTTGGATGAAAGCATCTTCCTCTAAAACCTGTTTGTACCTTTTAGCATTAATGGTGCTTTCATAGATGTGCAAGTCACCCATGGTGGCACTAACACATCCCCATACCATCACAGATGCTGCTTTTGTGCTGATAACAATCTGGATGGTCCTTTCCCTCTTTAGTTCAGAGGATATGATGCCCATGATTTCCAAAAATAATTTGAAATGTGAACTCAGACCACAGCACACTTTTCCATTTTGCATCAGTCCATCTCAGGGGAGCTTGAGTTCAAAGAAACCAGCAGCGTTTCTGGGTGTTTTGATGCATGGCTTTCACTTTGCATGTTAGAGTTTTGACTTGCACTTGTAGATGTAGATGAACTGTTAACTGACATTGGTTTTGTAGCAGCCCCCCAGTATCAGAGAACATGCATAGTGTTTCAAGTGCGTTTATTGAGTCCATCGAGCACCATGAAACTAAAAACACATAATTTACAAATGCACATTTTCAAACACATGAGCCGATATACGTCATTGTTTAACATTTCCAAAAAAAAAAACACTTTATTTGGAAAAAAGTTAAAATCTAACACAACCCAGCATACAAAATGCAAATAACATGCCATGCTTCGCCTACCAAAGGGTACAATTTCCATAACAACATCTCAAACGAAGACTGTGCTTCACTGCTCTGTTTCAAGCTGGCATGTGGCAAACTGGTGTGTGACAATATTTACGTAATTCCAGGTCTCACAACTGGAACAACAAAGAGAAAAACACACACACACACACACAGACGCACACACACACACACACGCACACATACGCACGCACATGCACACCCCCCCCCCCCACACACACACACAAAACCCCACAATCCACACTGCTGGCCACTTGCACTCCTACCTTCATATAAAATTAATCATACATGATTTCACAGCTGGCCATAAATCAATAACTTACAGGTTACCATAGAGTGAACTTAATTGTTCCTGACCCTACGTGGCAATAACCTTTACAGAATGATGTTGGTTTTAAATGCAGTGCTGCTTGAGGGATCGAAGGTCACAGGAATTCAATGCTGGCTTTTGGCCTTGCCAGAAATTTCTCCAGATTTTCTGAATCTGTTAATGATCTTATGGATTGTAAATGATGAAATCCATATATTCCTTGAAATTGTACATTGAGAAACGTTCTTAAACTGTTGTCATGCAGTTGTTCACAAAGTAGTGAACCTCACCCCATCCTGGCTTGTGAATGACTGAGCCTTTCAAGGATGCTTCTTTTATACCCATTCATAACACTCACCTGTTTCCCAATAACCAGTTCATGGGTGGAATGTTCCAAACAGGTGTTTTTTGATCATTTTGTTGCCCTTGTTCCAGTTCTTCTGGAAGATGTTATAGGCATCAATTTAAAAATTAGTGAATATTTAATAAAGTTTACCAGTATGCACATACTGTAACATATCTTGTCTTTGTAGTGTATTCAATTGAATACAGGTTGAAAAGGATTTGTAAATCATTGGATTCTGATCTTATTTATATTTTACACAACGTCACTGGAATTTGGGTTTGTACTATTACTACGAAAAAAATCACTCCACTCTGTAGGCAATGAATTCCAGGGGTTCCAAGAAATTTATGGATATCAAACAGCTATAAAATCTCATGCAACAGTGAGATATGGCATGCCCATATCACAGTTTGGACATTTACAGCATCATCAATCCTAATTTATTGACAATCACTCTAGTACTTGACAAATAACTGCTGTCTATATCTGTTTTTTACTATGTTTAGTTTAAGTCTTAAACCTACAAGCTCACACCTGTGTAACAATGAGCACACGACTCAAAAATGCATATGGGTCTGACCATATAGTTTTCATTTTACCCCTTCTTTCTTCAATCTCTCAACTTCACTATTATTTCACTGCATAACTATGTAGTTTCATCAAAGCTCAACTCAAAACATACCAGGTCTGAAAAAGTAGCAATAAAACTACAGTTTAGGACCAATTATGGGTGCTCAGGTAGCTATGCAGTCGTTCACACACAATATATAAACACACAATACATGTAGATCCAGAAGCTCACACTCATGTAGAAACACAAATATACAATCCACTCTGACTGAGCTGTTTCTGAATTATCACATCTCACAAGCATTTTTCATCATTCTGACTGGTGGATCTAACTTCACTGTTGTTTTTAGGTTAGTAACTTTATCATAATCTAAGTAGAATTTCAGATTTTTTTCAGATACTTGTATCATTCATGTGGTAACAACTATTGTTCAGGGCTCAAAAAATGAAACAAGTGGATAATGAAGTCAGTTATCTTGGCCACATCAAAGACCAGGCATCATTTAATGCTCAGCCAGGTCGCCTTGAGGCACTGATCCTCGTGCTCCAGGTAAATGTCATTTTTTTAGGGAACTAATGTTCAGAAGATAGAAATGTATCATCTCGGTGTCCACTGCAATCTTCTATCAAATGATGACATATCACCCTCTGTAAATGAATTGAGCTTTTTATTTATTTTTCTCTGTTTTTGTATCATTAGCATATTTACTTCATCCATTTGCAGGCCAATTGCTTCCAGACAAAAGAACATTGTTGTAACAGTCCTGCCAAACTCAGAGATCGGGCCCCAGGACCTGGGACTGGACCAGCCAGCCCAAACATGGAGAAAACCTCACTGATACCACTGGATCATATAAAACAATGATTGTTTCCAGGTATTCTGAATGTGTTTGTTTTTCTGCATCAAAAAATAAAACACATACACATTCAATGGCACAATATGTGTGTCATGCTCATGAAGAGTCTGACTCGACCATGCAGAAAGTAAGCTGGACTATGATCATCAGTTGCATTAATAGTCATTAATTAATTGATGCCTCCTTTTTCTTTATGTATTTTATTGCATTTCTTATTTATTTTGTCATATTTTGTACAGTTTTTTCCCAGAAGAGCCAGTTTACAGTTAAGGCTTTTTTTTTACTATGACATGACTTCATCCTTTCTTTTACAATAAGATGTGTGGACGCTGGCCAAACTCCTTCTAGCCCCCCTTTGTGCAAACACTCACACCAAATGACAGAGAGGCTGACAACTCCAGTGTTAAAAGTACAAGTTAACATGTCAGCCTTGAAATATTTATGTTATCAATGTGATTTATTTTGTCGATACTATGCTAGGAAGCACTGAGGTCACTGATTGTCCTTGATATAAATAATATGACAATGTTTCTTTTTTTCTTTTTGACATGTCTAGAGAACAAGAAAAGCAGGAACCCCAAATTCTTACAACTCTCAGACTCTCATACATGGTCATTCACTCTCTCCCTATTACCCCCCGCTTTCCATACTCCCTGTTTCTTGGCAGTAGAGACCAAAATAAATGCAGCCTAGCAGACAGTGGGGGGGTTCGAACAACCCATTTAGTTTAATGAGGTGATCCAGCATTTTCCCCTCCCTCTCCCATTTTCTCTGTCTATCTGTGTGTCTCTTAGCCAATTACACTGTATAGTGTCTAACATCCTGTCCCCTTTTTTTCTGTTCTCACTCATTTGCCCTCCTTCTTTCTGAAGGCCTTGTTGAGCCAGATACGCTTGCTGGGGATAAAACCTGGAGCTGGAGAGAACAGAGGGACATTTGGGAGCGAGATGGCGAGAGGGGCTGTGGTCACGTACCTACATGGAGTCCTTCTCCTGTCTCTGTGGAAACCTTCGCTGGAAGGAGGTGGGCCCCCTTTAGTGCATGCATGTGGTGTTCAGGTGTGCAGCACCTGTGGATTAGGTGTCAAATAAGGTTTATATTGTTGCACTAGCTCAAGAGGAATGCATGCTGGCATGTGTAACATTTATTTATTGGTAAATTATTGCTGTTTCTGTGAGACTTTCTGAGTAACGCAATATCTTCAATCAACAGGTTTTTTTAGCATTGCGTGTTATTAGTGATAATGATGATGATAATGGTGATCATGCTGATGTTGCACACTGTAACAAAGATGCAAAACTTGCCAGTGCTGGTAGGTTGTGTTAATACTGTATCAACGTGATACAGTATATATATATGTAGACTCTGCAATGTCTGTGCCAGAGGTCAGGCAAAACTTTAGTCTTGCATCAGAATATTCAGAATACGTCAGGTTAATGAACTGAGCTTGAGTTGCATATGTGTTTTATTTCCTCTGTTAAACCCCTCATTTCCTCATTCAATCTCTCAAAAATGTTCCCAGTGCTTCTTAGAAAAGCTTGGACTGTTTTTATTCCAAAAATAAACAAAACTGGATTTTGTTTGTTTGCTACAATTTTGCATAATGAAAAAAACATGCTCTAAATACATGCATATAAAAGATGCAGCTGAGTAGCTTTCATGTTCCAGATGTTTGTCCAGCTGAGCTGAAGGGCAATGATGCTAAAATAAACCACACTTTATCTTGTTGTCTGTGATGTTACAAAGGACACAAAGGCACATTTTTCATTACAGATCTTATTCCTGAGCCATGAGGTCTGAGACACACATTTTAAGCATTTAATAGGGTGCTACATCTTATTAAAAGCTTTTAGTTTGACCTATAAATGTAAAGTATAACTATAGGTGCCCTCCAGATTTAGTCCTTCCAGATGCTCATCACATCATCTAAAAGCCAAAGCACACTTCACTGCACCGGACCTGTCAACATTAAATGACTCATTGACAGACAGTGATAGATACTTTATTGTAATTAAGAAAGCAGTATATTTTACTGCTTCTTGCTGGTATTTGATTCAAGAACAAGGTACCAGTGCATACCTTTATCCTTCATTGACTTCCATACCCTTTGTTTCATATTAATCTCTAATGAATAGATGTTCTACTTGCTCCATTGTTCATTTCAATAAATATTCCTCCAAAAAGTACAAAAGTTTGTTTGGGAGCATCCATCCTGGTGAATGCAGTGAGTGGAGGTGAATAACAGAACAGTTCAGTTATTTACTACATGTTGTTAATGTGCTGTATATGGCATTACTGTGAGATTGGTAACCCACATTCTTCAGGAATCCCTACAGACTTCTTCATTTCACATCTGGACTACGGGATCTTGGGATCTTAAAAAGTCTTTCCTTATATAGTTGTTTGCTCTCTGTGTTTCTATTTCTGGCTAAAGTGATTTGTGAAACACTACATAGGTGCAGAAAAGTGTGAGAATTACGACCAAAGAAGAATTCCTTTGGGATGAAGTGATGTTTGCTATCAGAAATGCAGACCGAGTTGATAATCGCTGCATAAATGCACATACTGCCAGGCACGCGGAACACAAGAAAAATGTACTTTTCTCTCTGCCTGTGTGGCATATTTGTCAATTTGTTGTATGTACCTCTTTCCAGTTAGACAAATTACTTTTATTAAGAGCTGGCCAAGAGGAGAAAACTATGCCTCATTAGCTCAAACAGATGACTCATAAATTCCACAAATTCTGTCACTGGTCAGGAGACAGAACAAGGAAAACGTCATTAACTATTAAAGTTTGTGTCTGCAGCCAATAAATCTGAGACCCCCCATATTAAGTTAGTAAAAACTTAGTTTTTGAAGCACCTGCCAGGGTGAAAGTGCTGTCAGTGATTTATTAAAAATGTGAGAAGATAACATGAGTGTTAACCTAAATGTATATGAGTGGAAATTTCAGCAGACAAAACCGTAAAATCTGTTATGTAAAAGAGTAAGGCAGTAAAAATAAATCTAATCTAAAGTTTTAATCAGAATACCGAATTTCTTGAAGTTACTCAGATACATCAAATATAAATAGAATGATAGTATAATGATATTCTTCTTATTATTATACATTATTACCCTGCCAATGTAACAACTACAGGAAAACAATTCATTATTTGAACCATTAAAAAAAACATCTACTGTATTTGTTTGTTTCTGCCCATTACTTGACTTTGTATATCAGGTATATACGTGCCTGCTGGAGGAGCAGGGGGGGCTGGTATCACTCCTGGAACAGGATTTGGACCAGGCGGAACTGGAACAGGATTTGGTCCTGGAGGAGCTGTACCAGGAGCAGGTGGAGCTAGCGCTGGTGTAGGAGCTTTTGGACCTGGGGCTGGCGGAGGTAGATGAAGCTTCAGTTGCAGCTACAACTTACAAAATGGCACTTAAATTGTAAATCATTTAAAACAGGCATACTAACATTTTCAAAAGCTAGTGTTTGAATCATAGCACCAGATCATAAGGCAAAAACAGAAGTACATTTGAGTCATGAAAATAATGAATTCCTTTTCACCACAAGAAATAACTCAGGTTACAGGGTTTGAAATGACATTCAATGATCTGAGCCAGTGTTGGTCTGTTTTTGTCTGACTATTGCTCATTCACAACGTTGTATGTGTTTCCAATTCAAACTGTCATGATGACTGCGTTTATCAGGAGGCTATGGAGGTCAGGTACCAGGAGGAGTTGGACCAGGTGGAGTTGGACCAGGTGGAGTTAGACCAGGAGTTGGGCCAGGTGGAGTAGGACCTGGAGGAGTCGGACCCGGAGGAGTTGGACCAGGACTTGGACCAGGTGGTGTAGGACCAGGAGGAGTCTGGCCTGGAGGATTTGGGCCTGGAGGGGTTGGACCAGGTGGCGTAGGACCAGGAGGCATTGGACCAGGAGGGGTTGGACCAGGTGGATTTGGACCAGGAGGTGTTGGTCCAGGAGGTGTTGGCCCAGGAGGTGTTGGTCCAGGAGGTTTCGGCCCAGGAGGTGTCGGTCCAGGAGGTGTTGGCCCAGGAGGTGTCGGTCCAGGAGGTGTTGGCCCAGGAGGTGTCCGACCAGGAGGTGTCAGCCCGGGAGGTGTCGGTCCAGGGGGTTTTGGCCCAGGTGGATTTGGACCAGGAGTTGGACCAGGAGGAGTGGGACCAGGAGGTTTCAGGCCTGGCACCTATGGCCCAGGCAAGACAACACAAACATCCTGCTAATTTATTAATTTTACAATTTGCAGTTTAACAAGTTACTGATGTTCATTGAATTGTACATATCTGTTTCCCTTCAGGTGGAAAACCTCCAAAAACTGGTAAGCCTAAGATTAAGATCAAGCCTATAAATGACAAACTGCTTAAATTCTCTATATTTGTTGAGGTCGCTTTTGGAAAATTCTGAAAAACAATCTCTTCAAATGATTGTTGCATGTTGTAAATGGTCATCTTGATAAATCCATAAATATTTTACTTTGAGAAAAATGGGACAGATCATTCAAGCTATTCAGCTACATTTTTTTTGTTTTCTTACTCTTGTAATTGGAGCAGGACAAGGAGCAGGAGTAGGACTGGGACAAGGTGGAGTTCGCCCAGGTGGTGTTGGCCACGGAGGTGTAGGACCAGGGGGTTTCGGGCCGGGTGGAGTTGGTCCAGGAGGTGTCGGCCCAGGAGGTGTTGGTCCAGGAGGTGTTGGCCCAGGAGGTGTCGGTCCAGGGGGTGTTGGCCCAGGAGGTGTCGGTCCCGGAGGTGTGGGCCCAGGAGGTGTCGGTCCAGGAGGTTTCGGCCCAGGAGGTGTCGGTCCAGGAGGCGTCGGTCCCGGAGGTGTGGGCCCAGGAGGTGTCGGTCCAGGAGGTTTCGGCCCAGGAGGCGTCAGTCCAGGAGGTGTCGGCCCAGGGGGTTTTGGCCCAGGAGGTGTCGGTCCAGGAGGTATTGGTCCAGGAGGTGTCGGTCCAGGACGTGTCAGCCCAGGAGGTGTCGGTCCAGGG
Organism: Pseudamia nigra; assembly: GCA_029823295.1. Lineage (NCBI taxonomy): Eukaryota > Metazoa > Chordata > Actinopteri > Kurtiformes > Apogonidae > Pseudamia > Pseudamia nigra. The sequence goes on from JAQQAE010014394.1 coordinate 9,447, forward strand.
GGTTTCGGCCCAGGAGGTGTCGGTCCAGGAGGTGTCGGTCCAGGAGGTGTCGGTCCAGGAGGCTTCGGCCCAGGAGGTGTCAGTCCAGGAGGTGTTGGTCCAGGAGGTTTCGGTCCTGGAGGTGTCGCCCCTGGAGGAGTTGGTCCAGGAGGTGTCGGTCCAGTAGGAATTGGTCCAGGAGGTGTTGGTCCAGGGGGTTTTGGACCAGGAGCAGGTATGGATATTTTTGATATATAATATATAATCAATCCATTAAAATCTACAATCTATGCCAATGTAAATAAAGTATAAAATAAAATAAAAATAAAAGTAGGAATGATTATAATTATAATTATGGACTGTTAGGCCAGTGATTTCCTGTTGTCATTCATCTCGTTTAAATACAGGAGCTGGTGGAAAACCTGGAAAAACTGGTAAGAAAGAAAGTTTAACATTTAACTAATGATCTGACACCCCTTTCAAACATACATATTCCTATTAACAAAGTGAGATTAATTAATAAAATCCTCAAAATGATCGCATTCCACTAATAAATACTGATTATTTCTACCACACAAAGAAGGTGACTATAATTCATTGTTTTCATCATTTATTGAACCCATGACCTATAAACATAGAGTATTTGTTGCTATGTTAACAAGATATCATGTGTCCATTAATATAGAGGGATGTTTCTTAGCATTCAAGGATCAGAGGTTAGATTCTGTAATGTAAATATTTTTCCTCTGTTCAATTCAACACAGCAGGATAAGGACTGCATTCATTTACCATTATTTCATTTCCTCATTACCTCAAGGTCTTAAGCTATTGTTGCAGGGGCCACCCAGCCTCATGTACAAACACACATGCACACAGTCAGTATAATGATAAAGAGTGATGCATTAGGCATGGCAGGTCTCTGATAAAGAACGGAAGTCATCACATCAGTCACAAAGACTGCTTTGCTTTGGAATTTCAGACCTCTCTGTTTTTCATTCTGAAAACATGTGAGTTGACTTCGAAGGATAAGGAATGTTGGTGACAATATCAAAACTCAAGAGGTTAAGACTCAGGTTTGTGGAAGATTTTTTTATTCCACCCTTTATGCCGACACTTAGAAAACAGGTCAGTGTAAGCATAGGAAACGTCGTCCCTCATATGTCACACTTTCCAGTTTACCAAAAGTCTAACCAAGTCAACAGAGCACAGTATTTTATGCAGATTACCGGTATACTTATATCCAGTTTTCCATAGCCAACCCAGGAGTTGTATAAATATTATTTCCAGCTGACTACACTCAGACAGAAAGGCTTACTAATATGCAAACTATGATTGAAAACTAGTCAACAATATTGTCTTGAAAAGATTGGTTTATGCCAGAATCAAATCCTTTGTCCTGTGATGAATCTATTCACCCACAGGACAGCTGAATTCAAAAGTTCAATAGTGCAAGATCAACAAAGGATGTCTTTTTGGGCATGAGTAGCATCTGCCCTGCCAAACAGACGTCATTTCATTCATTCTACATTAAAACACATACAATGCTTTTGTGGAACCCTGCCTTTCTGCACAGAAAACACAAACATCATGGTTCATCTGAAAAAGCTACAGGTCATGTACTGTACTAAATCACATGACCTGGATCCTGTAAGCCAGGAGTCTCAAACTTGTGCCATGGAGGGCCAAGATCATGCAGGTTTTCTATCCACCCAGTCACTAAAGCAGGTGATTTCACTGATCAACAATTGTGGGGGAGGAGCTATTCAGTCGAATCTGCTTGTTGGAGACTGGTTGGAGAGAAAACCTGCATGGTCTCGGCCCTCCATGGCACAAGTTTGAGACCCTTGCTCTAAGCAATAAGGAACAGTTCAAGAAATTTGGTTGTTTTAATGAAAATATGCAAAAACATGAGGGCTACATGTCATTTAACTAGATTAAGTGAAATTTATATGCACATATATGTATTAGTTGATATGTATATATTTGTTGATATAATTTACATGAAGACTCTCTTTTTAATAAAAATAGGGTCATCTTGTTCTTGGCAGTGGCTGAGACTAATTATATCAACATCTATTAAGTTTCTCATATCTAAGAATATATACACTACAGTTAATATTCAAAAGTAAGTGAATCACTGGAAATGTCTCTTTGGCTGCCATTATATATGTATACCATTACCAAGGGTGGAGTTGCATATGGACATGCTGAATTCATTAATGTATGATGTAGTGTACTGTGATCACTAGATCAAGTGTAAGTGCTGCTGCTTTTTCATCTGCTTCTCAGGGTACTGAGGCCTTGGTGCAGAAGGGCTTGGGGCAGGAAATCTTGGAACAGGAGAACTTGGCACTCACACAAATCAGAACAGGCTCTGAGTTGGAACACACCAACTCTGAGCAGGTGTTTTTGTTAATATGGCAGCAAATACAGCATAACATGGGTATCTTTAACAATGACTAAGACATAACTTTAATCATCAAGTCAAATTTATGTTCTTAAATTAGGTCAACTGGGTTATGGTCGCATTTTTTTCAAAGTTCCTAATGAATGAAATGGACTTAATTTAGCTTTTTTTTGTTAAATTGTTTTCATTAACTGCTTATGTTGAAGATTGAGGTTTATAAAAAGTTTCTACAGTTTTTATTATGGACGAGGTTGTGTTGAATCTGAACCTTGTAAACATGTACATTTTGTTCACCAACTATTTCAATTTTTGAACAACTACTAATTTTCAATTATTTTGTATGTATTTCCAGGACGAACAGGATTTGGGCCTGGTGGTGCAGGATTCGGACCTGGCGGTGCAGGATTTGGGCCTGGCGGTGCAGGAGTTGGACCTGGCGGTGCAGGAGTCGGACCTGGAGGTGCAGGAGTTGGACCTGGTGGTGCAGGAGTTGGTCCAGGTGGTGCAGGATTCGGGCCTGGCGGTGCAGGAGTTGGACCAGGTGGTGCAGGATTCGGGCCTGGCGGTGCAGG